>SJYT01001453.1:308916-324023 GCA_006410635.1 Cephalophus harveyi | reverse complement strand
TTCAAAAGCAGAGACATTACTTTGCCGACTAAGGTCCATCTAGTCAAGGCTATGGTTTTTCCTGTGGTCATGTATGGATGTGAGAGTTGGACTGTGAAGAAGGCTGAGCGCCGAAGAATTGATGCTTTTGAACTGTGGTGTTGGAGAAGACTCTTGAGAGTCCCTTGGACTGCAAAGAGATCCAACCAGTCCATTCTGAAGGAGATCAGCCCTGGGATTTCTTTGGAAGGAATGATGTTAAAGCTGAAACTCCAGTACTTTGGCCACCTCATGTGAAGAGTTGACTCATTGGAAAAGACTCTGATGCTGGGAAGGATTGGGGGCAGGAGGAGAAGGGGACGACTGAGGAGGAGATGGCTGGATGGCATCACTGACTTGATGGACGTGAGTCTGAGTGAACTCCGGGAGTTGGTGATGGACAGGGAGGCCTGGCGTGCTGCGATTCATGGGGTCGCAGAGAGTCGGACACAAGTGAGTGACTAAACTGAACTGAACTGATAGCCTGCAGGTGGAGAAAAGTAGGGATGCAACTACTAGATGTGAAATAAATGTAAAATGTATTTATTCCTTTTTTATTCAACAAATATTTGAACACCCACATTTTTGGCAGGAATATTCTTGATAATCAAAATTTGCCATCCTTTTCTGCTGTACTTGGAGATATATTCAGGATAGTTAGAGGCAAGATTAACTGATCAGGTAAGTCATGTGCCTCTAAAGACTCTCTGTCTTTAGACTAACTATGGAGGACAGTATGGATGTTCCTTAAAAAATTAGAGTTACCATAAGCTCTAACAATCCCACTTCTGGGCGAATATCTGGAAAAGATGAAAACTGTAATTAGAAAAGATGCATACATCCAAATGTAAATAAATAATAGGAGCATTATTTACAATAGCCAAGACACGGAAGCAACCTAATTGTCCATAGACAGATGTGGTGTATATATATATAATGGTGGTGTATATATATATAATGGGATGTTACTCAGTCATGAAAAAGAATGAAATAATGCCATTTGCAGCAACATAGACGGACCTAGAGATCATCGTACGAAGTGCAGTAAGTCAGACAGAGAAAGAGAGATATCATATGATGTTACTTATATATGAAATCTAAAGACTGACACAAAATGAAATAAATAATTTCATAAATAATTACAAAACAGAAATAGACTCATAGACATAGAAAACAAATGTAAGGTTACCAAAGGGGAGAGGTGGGATAAGGGATAAATTAGGAGTTTGGGATTAAAAGATACACACTACTATATATTACAATATGCATAAACAAGGGCCTACTGTATAGCACAATGGCACCCCACTCCAGTACTCTTGCCTGGAAAATCCTATCGATGGAGGAGCCTGGTGGGCTACAGTCTATGGGGTCGCTAAGAGTCGGACACGACTGAGCGATTTCACTCACTCACTCACTCACTGTATAGCACAGAGAACTATTTTCAATATAGTAATGGAAAAAAATCTAAAAAAAAATTCATGTAACTGAATTAGTTTGCTGATTGTAAATCAACTATATGCTCAGCCACTCAGTAGTGTCTGAGTCTTTGTAACCCACCAGTCTCCTCTAGCACACAATGAGAAAAAAAAAACAACTATACTTCACTAAACAGTTGTTTGCTAAAAAATAAAAGACGGTGTAGGCTGCATTTGTTGTTGTTGTTTAATCAAAACACATTAGTTACATTTTACTCTTTTCTTCTTCATGTCTCTTAGTGGCTGTTCTGGGGCTGTGACAGACATTTGCTTTGATCACTGCACTCTTCTGTTGTATGCATTTTTTTAGGGGAAAATGGAAAGAATCAGTCAGTCTTCTCAATCTACTGAACACTTCCACAAATCCAGCTTCCAGAGAAGATCCATAGGCGCCTATCTTCAGCGATCTGTGGGCTACTGACACTTTCAGTCCACTGCAGGCTGAAAGTGGACTGCAGTAACTTGGTTCTATTTACATTAAAGGAGAACGACACAAAAGCTCTTCCTGGTTAGTTTGCCATGGTCATGGTTTTCCCTTTCTAAAAAGATAAAGCAAACCTGTACCTTCACTTAATGCCATCCCCAAAGATAAGCAAGCCATTTCCCTCACATTTTCCAGTAAGTAGCACCAAAATAATTTACTTTCTGTATTGGATTCAGAGAACCCTGCCTTTCAGGAACAGTGGAACAGTGGTATTCCCAAGCTAAACCTGACATCTGGCTTCATCACTTTGAATTATCTTGTCTTATTATTGCTCTCCAACTCTTTCTTCAGCAAAAAGGACTGAAAGTATGACCTCGACTCCTGCCCATCTTTATTATCCCTCTCACATCTAAGACCAAGAACAGAACAGTACGTCAGCTCAGTTAAATTTTTTTCTTTTCAGTTTCTACATTAAAATTGCAAATGGCTAGCAACATCTCACGAATCAGGTCCCAATTTTCCACTATAAAGATCATAAAAAAAAAGGAGGAGAAAAAAACATTATATGAACTGGACAGAAGAAACTATACCATTCTAGCTTACTCTGCCTCATGCAACTTCCACTGTGTGCCTCTTATAAAAGACGACCTGATCAAAACTGTTGTGGGGCAACTCTTTGTTTCCAGATTTGTGCCAGCCACAATTGTGGCCAGCTACATCACTGACTTGATGGACGTGAGTCTGAGTGAACTCCGGGAGATGGTGATGGACAGGGAGGCCTGGCGTGCTGCGATTCGTGGGGTCGCAAAGAGTCGGACACGACTGAGCGACTGAACTGAACTGACCTCTCTGATATATGTATTAGTCCTCATTATTTATGAAGCATCGAATGTGTGCCATGTATTCTAGGTCATGCAGATAAAGTCATTAATAAGACAAAAATCAATCATGACTTTATGGAGGTTGCATTCTAATTGTGGGATAAGACAACAAATAGACAAGATAGTATCAATGCTGGGGAAACAAAGATGGTAAGGAGAAAAGGAAATGCCAGGTATTAGTCTTTTTATGTAGTGATATAAACGGATCCCTTAGGGTGTGATCCCCAGGGAATTCTAGTAATAAAGATGTTTCTGGAAGATGGTTCAGACTATCAGAGACCTTTGAGGTGGAAGGTTGGTTGGCATGTCCAGGAAGAGCAATGAGGAGGCCAGTGTGGCTAGAGCAATGATCAAGGACAAAGTTGGTAGGACTGAGATCTAATAAGTACAGGCAGCTGATTGGTAGCATGTGATAGAGCTCACTGTAAGGACTTGACTTTGAATGAGATGAGAAGTCCTTGGATAGTGTTGAGTAGGATGCTACAATTCCACTAAAGATGATAATGATAACCCAGTATGTGAGACAGCAAAAGAGACACAGATGTATAAAACAGTCTTTTGGACTCTGTGGGAGAGGGAGAGGGTGGGATGATTTGGGTGAATGGCATTGAAAGATGTATATCATATATGAAACGAATCACCATCCATGATACTGGATGCTTGGGGCTGGTGCACTGGGACGACCCAGAGGGTTGGTATGGGGAGGGAGGAAGGAGGGGGGTTCAGGATAGGGAACACGTGTATACCTGTGGCGGATTCATGTTGATGTATGGCAAAACCAATGCAATATTGTAAAGTAATTAACTTTTAATTAAAATAAATAAATTTATATTAAAAAATTAAAAAAAAAAAAGAAAATAGTTACTTCCAGCTGCTGACTTATGAAGAAACAGTAGAGAGTGTGGCACAAGCAGGCCAGCCAGGGGGTTGTTCTTAGGGAAAGAACTTTGGTAGCTGGAGTAGTAGGCATGGTAGTGAGAAGGTTGCAAACTCTGGAAATATACTAAGGGTTAGGCAGGCAGTCCTTGTTGATAAATTGCATGTAGTAAAGCGTCTGCCTACAATGCGGGAGACCCGGTTTCAATCCCTGGGTTGGGAAGATCCCCTGGAGAAGGAAATGGCAACCCACTCCAGTATTCGTGCCTGGAAAATCCCATGGACGGAGGAGCCTGGTAGGCTGCAGTCCATGGGGTTGCAAAGAGTCAGACTCGACTGAGCGACTTCATTTTGTGAAAGAAAGAAAAAAGAAGTCGAGGACATTTAAGGTATTTTGCTTGAGCAACCAGAAAGAATGAAAATGTCATTGTCACAGACTGAATTGTGTCTTCTTGAAATTCATATTTGAAAGCCTTAACTTAAGGCCTAAGTGATTGCATTGGAACTAGTGCCTTTAAAGAGGAGGTTAAGGTTAAACGAATGAGATCATAAGGGTGGAGCCCTGATCCCATAAAACTGGCATCCTTTCAAAAAAGAAAAAGACTCTGGAGCTCCTTATTTTTCTGTCATGTGTGAAAGCAGCAAGGATGTAGCCGTCTGTCAGCCAGGAAGAATATCCTCACCAGAAATGGAATCAGCTGGCACTTTGATCTTGGACTTCCCAGTGTCTAGAACTGGGAGGAATAAATTCTGTTAAGTCACCCAATCTATGGTATTTTGTTATGGCAACCTGAGCAGACTAATTAGGTCATTAACCAAGAAGCAGAGGAGTTTTAGGGTAAGAGATGAGGGAGAAAATAGTCATTGCTGTTATGGAAATAGTCATTTCTGTTATGGATGCAGATAGTTTGTTATGCTTACTGACTATCAAAATAAAGATATTATACAGGCAGTTGGATTAATGAATCTGCCATTCAGGGGAGCACTCAGGGTAGATATAAATATGTATATGTGTATAAATTATATTTAAATCCTGTGCTGTGCTTAGTCACCCAGTCGTGTCTGACTCATGATGCTATGGACTGTAGCCTTCCAGGCTCCTCTGTTCATGGGGATTCTCCAGGCAAGAATACTGGAGTGGGTTGCCATGCCCTCCTCCAGGGATCTTCCCAATCCAGGTATCAAACCCAGGTCTCTTGCATTGCAGGTGGATTTCTTTACCTACTGAGCCACCAGGGAAGCCCTTAAATCCTCGAGACTGGTGATACTAGAGATGTGTGTATATGGAGAAGAGTGAAAGTCTATGCTCTGAGTCCAGACTACTCCAGTACTAATAAGTCAGTGATATGATGGCAAATGCGAAGGGGATTGAGAGGGATAGACAACTTGAGAAGAGAACTGAGCAGGTAGAGTTTTCTCAAAGGCAATTAAGAAGCATTTCAAAAGGGAGACTAAGACCAGTTGTGTCAGATGCTCCGTGTGTCAGGCAAGATGAGGCTAAGAATTGATTAGTAGATTGACCTTTGTGGAGGAAGGTCATGGGTAAGTTGTCATGAATTGTTTTAGGACAGTGATAGGGATGCCAGTCTGACTGAATTGCATAAAGAGCATGGAACAGGGGTTGAAGATAGACAACATAGATCGCTAGTTTAAGGCTAGTGTGTAAATGTCAAAGTCTACTAGAGGTGGCCCCTAGCCATCCTGGAGCTAAAAGTCTAGTGAGTTAGAGTATGCTGAGAATGACAGACTTTAATAAAGTCCATTCATTTAAAGTACAAAAGCAAAAAGAAGAAACAAGTAATAGAGCCAGGAGGAAGCCACCATGCCCTCCTCCTGACTAAGTGCAGACGGGGTCCATTAGATGAAGACCTGCTATCCCTGGGAAACTGCACTGAGATTAGCGAAGTTTCAGGGCACTAACAGCCCACACACAGTGTGGAGGCAGTGTCAGCGCACCGACAAAGCGCACACCCTTCCCCTAGGCAAAGGCTGGCACCTGATGGCTCTCAAAGCCTCAGCGCATTTGAGTACAGAGGGCAGCCTATACATGGAGTCTATGAAAAAATAATAGTGAATATGAATGAGGAGAATATTCTGAGCTTTAAGAGAAAAATGTCAGAGAATTAGCCGCTGCAGAAATAGAATAAAATATTTGGACTCTGTTGGAATCCTCAATACAGAATGCAGACAGAGAGCTCTGAGGCAGGTGCAGAATGCCATTAGGTGGAAATGGGCTTACTGGGAACTCTAGGAGAATAAATTGCAAAGGGGAGATTAGAGGATGTAAAGGACCACAGGAAATGAGAATGGAATGAAGTTAAAATCTATTGTGGAGAAAATGAAAGCCAAATTTAAAATATAGAATGTCAGGTCAAATATGTGGAAGATATGATTGATAAGCTTTCAAGAGCTATTGAAGAAAAAGACGAATGTCAAAGGGGACTTGACATTGAGGACTAAGATTAAAAATTCAGCATGGTAAAGACTCTGAAATACTAACAACCAAAATCTTTAAGAATATCTTCCTGAGCTGAGTGCTTTCCCCCAGTATTTGGACTGAGAAAGGTTCGATCAAAATTGACACAAAGGAATCATTCTAAATTTTTGAATTCCAAAGTTATATAAGATTATTATGATAGATATTAATTAAGCAAGAATAATATTGTCCCAGAAATTGATACATAGACTTAGAGCAATGGAATATAAAAAATCATCCAGAAAAGACACATAATTGTACAGAAAAGAGATATCTGAAAGAGGAGGCATTGAGACAAATGGAAAAATAGTATACTATTCAATAAATATATAATATAAAATTATATTCTACTTCACCTGATACACACACAAAAAAACATTCTAGGTGAGTTAAAGGCTTAATATACAAAGTAAACCTTTGAAAACTTCCAAAAAATGTTATGATATTATGAAGGAAATATCTTAAACAAGACTCCACAGAACCCAAATCATTAAAGGAAAAAGATGCATTGACTATTTTCAAATTTTATACACTTTGCAGACAAAGACATAAAAATGACAAGCAGTAAGTAGACTTGGAGAAGATTTTAGTAACACACGTAACTGATAAAGATTTTGTATCTGGAATAAAAAGTAGAATAACTCCTACTAACCATAAGAAAAAAGCAATCAAAAAGAAAAATTTACATAAGTAAATAGGTAATAAACAGGTAAAACACAACCTTAAAGCCTAAGAAAGAAACTGGAAAAAAGGCCAACCTTGCTGGTAAACAAGGAAGGAAAAATAAAACCCATAATGAGATACATGTTCACGCAATATGTTGGCAAAAATGAAACTTTCTGATAAAATCAAGTGTTAGCAGGGATGGGAATGAAGTTGGAAATTCCAACTGCTGGTGGGAATGTAAATTGAGGCTGCTGTTTGGGGAAGAATTAGGCACTATCTAGGCAATGGTGCCCCACTCCAGTACTCTTGCCTGGAAAATCCTACGGACAGAGGAGCCTGGTAGGCTGCAGTCCATGGGGTCGCTAAGAGTCGGACACGACTGAGCAACTTCACTTTCACGCATTGGAGAAGGAAATGGCAACCCACTCCAGTGTTCTTGCCTGGAGAATTCCAGGGACAGGGGAGCCTGGTGGGCTGCCGTCTATGGGGTCGCACAGTCAGACACGACTGAAGCAACTTAGCAGCAGCAGCAGCAGTGAAATCAAAGTCTATGGAAAGGCGTATCTAGAGCTCAGTAATTCCATTCCAAGATTCTGACTCTGGATAGATACCCTTTTACAAGATGTGTACAAGAATCTTTATATGAGTGCTGTAAAAGCATGTTATCTGTAATAGCAAAAAGTTGGAAAGAACCTAATTGTCCATTTATAGGAAATCAGATTGTAGTTTACACAATACCACTTTTAAATTATTCAAGTGAAGATATATATATCATTGTAGGCAATCTCAGAAACATAATATTGAGTGAAACAAGTAAGTTTCAAAATAGTCTATGGAATATGTCACTTTCATAAGACTTAAAAACATGCAAACTACTACTATGTGGATATGTATAAACATATATGCATGCACACACATACACATCTATATGTGTAGTAAAGTGTATATGTAGCAACAATTATTAAATGTAGGCAAAGGTCAACACTAAATCCAGGGTAGCAGTCGACTTGGGTGGTCATAGAGCTTTATTTGTCTTCATAAAGCTTTATTTCATAAACTAGGGGAAGAGCATATTGATAGTTTATGATGGATTATACTACAGTCCATGGGGTCACAAGAATCGGACACAATTTAGCAACTAATGCCACCACCACTATACCATTTGCAAGCACAAGATATTTAATATAACAATATGTGACTAGAATAATAATAGTAATTTACAATTTCGGATTACTTTTATAAACATTGTGAAGTATGTATTGTAGAGGATGGGATAATGGTGAAAGTGGATGAAATGTACTGAGCTCTATACCTTATTTTTTAGAAATAAATTATAACATTTCATTTTCCACTAATAACTAAAGAAATAGAGCTTAAGTGGTTTTTTTAAAGAAAAAAAAGCTTAGTAATTTCCATATGTAGAATTACAAAAACATGATGTATAAACTTTCTAAAACACTGTGAAAATAAAAGCAAAAGAAACTTTGTTCTTATAGAAAATGACATAAAAGAACATGGAAGATAGGATTTCAAAAGAAAAACAAATTTAAGAAAAAATATTTGTCTTAGAAAAACTTGTATTTTACCTAAATATATCTTGCCAATCATTGAAGAATGTGTGAAATATCTGTTATTGCTTTGTTCCTGGGTTGATCTGAATACAGGTGAAAAAAAAATTAGTAATAAAAAACATAAATGCAGCTACTTGTCAATATTTAATCACAAAATAACAGAACTTCTAATGGTGCACTAATTCCCTTAAAAAGGTAATTTAGCATAATGAAATAATATTAAAATAATATGTTTAACAAAAAGCAATGAAAAATAAGCAGTGAAAATAGCTTATCAGAATAGTTTAACAGGCAGTAAAACAATAGTTAAGATCATAAACCCAAGAGCTGGTCTGTTGTGTTTGAATCTCAGCTCTGCTATTTACTGGTTTATGACTTAGGCAACCCCATGAACCTTGAGAACCCCATGAACAGTATGAAAAGGCAAAAAGATAGGACACTGAAAGATGAACTCCCCAGGTCGGTAGGTGCCCAACATGCTACTAGAGATCAGTGGAGAAATAACTCCAGAAAGAATGAAGAGAAGGGGGCAAAGGAAAAACAACACCCAGCTGTGGATGTGACTGGTGATGGAAGGAAAGTCTGATGCTGTAAAGAGCAATATTGCATAGGAACCTGGACTGTAAGGTCCATGAATCAGGGCAAATTGGAAGTGGTCAAACAGGAGATACCAAGAGTGAACGCTAACATTTTAGGAATCAGTGAACTAAAGTGGACTGGAATGGGTGAATTTAACTCAGATGACCATTACATCTACTACTATGGGCAAGAATCCCTTAGAAAAAATGGAGTAGCCATCACGGTCAAAAAAAGAGTCTGAAATGCAGTACCTGGATGCAATCTTAAAAACGACAGAATGATCTCTGTTCGTTTCCAAGGCAAACCATTCAATATCACGGTAATCCAAGGCTATGCCTTGATCGGTAATGCTGAAGAAGTTGAATGGTTCTATGAAGACCTACAAGACCTTCTAGAACTAACACTGAAAAAAGATATCCTTTTCCTTATAGGGTACTGGAATGCAAAAGTAAAAAGTCAAGAAATACCTGGAATAACAGGCAAATTTGGCCTTGGAGTACAGAATGAAGCAGGGCAAAGGCTAATAGAGTTTTGCCAAGATAATGCATGGGTCATAGCAAACACCTTCTTCCAACAACACAAGAGAAGACTCTACACAAGGATATCACCAGATGGCCAATACCAAAATCAGATTAATTATATTCTTTGCAGCCAAAGATGGAGAAGCTCTATACAGTTAGCAAAAACAAGACTGGAAGATGACTGTGGTTCAGATCATGAACTCCTTATTGCCAAATTCAGACTTAAATTGAAGAAAGTAGGGAAAACCACTAGACCACTCAGGTATGACCTAAATCACACCTCTTATGATTACACAGTGGAAGTGATAAATAGATTCAAGGGATTAGATCTGATAGACAGAGTGCCTGAAAAACTATGGGTGGAGTTTCGTGACATTGTACAATAGGCAGTAATCAAGACCATACCCATGAAAAAGAAATGCAAAAAGGCCAAGTGGTTGTCTGAGGAGGTCTTAAAAATAGCTGTGAAAAGAAGGGAAGTGAAAGGCAAAGGAGAAAAGGAAAGATACACCCATTTGAAGGCAGAGTTCCACAAAGAATAGCAAGGAGAGATAAGAAAGCCTTCCTCAGTGATCAATGCGAAGAAACATGGGAAAACAATAGATTGGGAAAGACTAGAGATCTCTTCAAGAAAATTAGAAATACCAAGGGAACATTTCATGCTAAGATGGGCACAATAAAGCACAGAAATGGCATGGACTTAACAGAAGAAGAAGATATTAAGAAGAGGTGACAGGAATACATAGAAAAACCATACAAAAAAGATCTTCATGTCCCAGATAATCATGAAGGTGTGATCACTCCTGCAGAGGCAGACATCCTGGAATGTGAAGCCAAGTGAGCCTTAGGAAGCATCACTATGAACAAAGCTAGTGGAGGTGATGGAATTCCAGTTGAGCTATTTCAAATCCTAAAAGATGATGCTGTGAAAGTGCTGCACTCAATATGCCAGCAAATTTGGAAAACTCAGCAGTGGCCACAGGACTGGGAAAGCTCAGTTTTCATTCCAATCCTTAAGAAAGGCAATGCCAAAAAGAATGCTCAAACTGCTGCACAATTGCACTCATCTCACACACTAGCAGAGTAATGCTCAAAATTCTCCAATCCAGACTTCAACAGTTCGTGAACTGTGAACTTCCACATGTTCAAGTTGGATTTAGAAAAGGCAGAGGAACCAGAGATCAAATTGCCAACATCTGCTGGATCATTGAAAAAGCAAGAGAGTTCCAGAAAAACATCTACTTCTGCTTTATTGACTATGCCAAAACCTTTGACTATGTGGACCACAACAAACTGGAAAATTCTTAAAGAGATGGGAATACCAGACCACCTGACCTACCTCCTGAGAATGCTGTATGCAGGTGAAGAAGTAACAGTTAGAACTGGACATGGAACAACAAACTGGCTCTAAATTGGGAAAGGAGTACATCAAGGCTGCATTTTGTCACCTTACTTATTTAACTTATATGCAGAGTACATTATGAGAAATGCTGGGCTGGATGAAGCACAAGCTGGAATCAAGATTGCCAGGAGAAATATCATAAGCTCAGATATGCAGATGACACCACCCTTATGGCAGAGAGTGAAGAAGAACTCTTTAGTTCTTCTCTAGATGAAAGTGAAAGAGGAGAGTAACAAAGTTGGCTTAAAACTCAACATTCAGAAAACCAAGATCATGGCATCTGGTCCCATCACTTCATGGCCAATAGATGGGGAAACAGTGGAAACAGTGACAGACTTTGTTGTTTTGGGCTTCAAAATCACTGCAGATGGTGACTGTAGCCCTGAAATTAAAACATGCTTGTTCTTTGGAAGAAAAGTTATGACCAACCTAGACAGCATGTTAAAAAGCAGAGACATTACTTTGCCAACAAAGGTCCATCTAGTCAAAGCTATGGTTTTTCCAGTAGTCATTGATGGATATGAGAGTTGGACTATAATGAAAGCTGAGTGCCGAAGGATTGATGCTTTTGAACTGTGGTGTTGGAGAAGACTCTTGAGAGTCCCTTGGACTGCACGGAAATCCAACCAGTCCATCCTAAATGAGATACGTCCTAGGTGTTCATTGGAAGGACTGATGCTGAATCTGAATTTTCAATACTTTGGCCAGCTGATGTGAAGAATTGACTCATTTGAAAAGACCCTGATGCTGGGAAAGATTGAAGTTGGGAGGAGAAGGGGACAACAAAGGATGAGATGGCTGGATGGCATCACCATCTCAATGGACATGAGTCTGAGTAAGCTCCGGGTGTTGGTGATGGACAGGGAGGCCCAGCGTTCATGGAGTGGCAGAGTTGGACACGACTGAGCGACTGAACTGAACTTAGGCAAGCTGCTTAACTATTCTGTGTCTAGTTTTCTCATCTGAAAATCAGGGAATAAAAATAGAGGCCAGATGTAATATTTAAAATGTTCATCCACTAGTAGTATAACTTAAATCATCTTTCAATAAATACATGCATTAAAATATATTTTCTTTTATTTTTTAAATTCACAGAATATAGCGCTTACTAAGTAATATGTCTTAGGGCCAATTCTTTATAAAATCATTTTATTAATTTACCAAGCATTTGTTACTTTTTAGAAATTGTTTTTGTGGTGTTTTTAACTGAGAGATTACTAGTTAAAAGTGATTCTAAGTCATAATTTGACCCAGAAATTGCCTCAAAATTTCCCAGCAGCCCTATTAAATTGATCTTTAGGTCTTTGGTGCTCCGGGCTTTGCCGCAGCCAGAGGTGGCTTGTAGTCATTTATGTGTCAGTATCACGTGAATTGGGCTTCCCATGTAATGCCAGTGGTGTAGAAACAGCCTGCCAATGCAGGAGACGTAAGAGATGTGGGTTTGATCCCTGGGTTGGGAAGATCCCCTGGAGGAGGGCATGGCAACCCACTCCAGTATTCTTGCCTGGAGAATCCCCATAGACAGAGAAGCCTAGTGGCCTACAGTTCATAGGGTCACAAAGAGCTGGACACGACTGAAGTGATTTAGCATGCACACATCACCTGCATTTAGTAACGGAGGCCAGTATCTAAGAATTGGATTATAGCTGAGTATATTAACAATTTTATTTCAAATGAAGAAAGTGAAAAGAGGGATTTCTGTAAGGTTTTCTCCCTCAGGTATACATGCCTGAGTGCTCTGTCGATCTTTGTAAGGCAAACAAATCTCAGCTACATTAAATACCTCTGTCGAACTGCGTGATACATTATGAGCATGCATGCACCCAGTCTCTCAGATATGTCCAGGTCTTTGACTGCAGCCTGCCAGATTTCTCTATCCCCGGGATTTCCCAGGCCAGAAAACTGAAGTGGGTTGCTGTTTCCTTCTCCAGGGGATCTTCTGGACCTAGGGATTGAACAGATTCTTTACCACTGGGTCACCCAGAAGCCAGCTTGATATATTAATTTCTTGAAAACTCAGAATTACTATTGTGAACCCCTCTGATTATATTATGTGATATTACTGCTCGTAGAACAGAATACTGTGGCCCAAAGAGATCTTAGTAGCTGTCTAGAGCAATCCCTTCATTTTAAACATGGGGAAACTAGATTTGCCTTTACCGAGACATAAGAGTTTGATAGACTCTTTGTGGGTTTGCTGAGCTAATTCTGAGTATCCTGTGCTAAGACTTCTTTTTATGTGAAACAAATAAATTTCTCTGTGTTTAACCCATGCTTAACATTCTTCCCCCTTGCAGCTAGGAGTATGTCCATCTAATACAAAACTCTTTACACATGATCCACTACAGCATTGTCCTTTTACAAAAGCAGCATTTTAAAGCCAAGAGAAATTAATTTCCTGAATGATACCTGACTTTCAACATCAGCAATAGTTAGTTGTGTAACATCTTCAGAGTATTGTGAGAAAAATCTTGGGACTTTGAATTTTACATTCAACTAAGTAATCATCTAAAAATGAGGATGAAATGATAATACTCCTATGTACACAGTTTATGAGAAATTCTACCCCATTCAGTCTCTTTGAAGGAGCCATTGAAGGTTACACCCTAGCAAGATAAAGCATAAATCTGGGAGTTAACAATAAAGTATAAGAAATATAAATAAACCCATATTTTTATAAGATATGTTATAGCCCAAATTACTTATAAAAATATTTTTAAAACTCTGAAATTTAAAAGTAATGGTGGGAGATCAGAGCTGCTCAGTGAGAAGTATATATATTGCTAAACTATGAGCACGGTGAGGGAAAATTGTGTGTGTGTGTTAAGTCGCTTCAGTTGTGTCCAATTCTGTGTGACCCTATGGACTGTAGCCTGCTAGGCTCCTCTGTCCATGGGATTCTTTAGGCAAGAATACTGGAGTGTGTTCCCATGTCCCTCTCCAAGTGATCTTCCCCACTCAGGGATCCACCCCACCTCTTTTATGTCTCCTAAATTGTCAAGTAGGTACTTTACCTCTGGCGCCACCTGGGAAGCCCAAATTTAAGCATGCTGCTGCTGCTGCTGCTAAGTCGCTTCAGTCATGTCCGACTCTGTGCAACCCCACAGATGGCAGCCCATTGGGCTCCGCCATCCCTGGGATTCTCCATTATACAAAATATAAACTAAATTTTAACAAAATTGGTAAAACTCATTGGTGAAAAAGAATATTTAGTTTGTTTTATGTTGTAATAAAAACAATAACAACAAATATATAATAGATTCATTTTCATCACTGATTTCTGTAAGAGACATTCTTAATGGATAAACAAGACTGAAAAATGAAGTTAATGTAAAAAATATGAGACAAATGTAGACCAGAAGAATATTGAATAGCAATTTTAGTAGAGTACAAGATAATATTTTATGCAGAAGCATAATCAGTGACAAAGAGGAATGCTGCTTACTCTGAAAAAACAGTAATCAATCTAGAAGATAGAATAATCAGCAAATATAGACATGTAACTATATGTAAGTTCAAAATGTAGTGAAGCAACTGTGACAAATAAAGATAGGGATTAATCTTCTTATTAGAGATTTTAACATTTCACTCTGAGAAACTGATAAAAAGGAGCAGACGAAAACAAAGAAGATCATAGATTTGTCTGAGTTGATGAATGAGTATAATCCAGAGAATTTTCTGTAACATTTGGAACAGTCAAAAAAAATATCACTTACTAGACCACACATGTATCTTTAAACTAGTCTAAAGAATTAACATTGTACCTTACAGTTTCTCTTATATATACATAAAACATAAACTTAGAAATTAATGTCTAAAATGATTGAATTTTAAATCATTTGTGTCTTTTTTCTTTAACTGGAGAATAATTGCTCTACAGTGTTGTGCTGTTTTCTGCTTTACAACATGAGTCAGCCTTAAGTATATCTCGCCGGGCTCCCCCCATCCCCACACCATCCCACCCCTCTAGGTTGGCACAGAGCACGGGGCTGGGCTCCTGTGTTACAGCAGCTTTTCACTATCTGTGCTTTACACATGATAGTGTATATACCTCAGTGTAATTCTCTCAACTTGTCCCACCTTTTCTTTCCCCCACTGTGTCCACAAGTCCATTCCCTATGTCTGCATTTCTGTTCCTGCCCTGCAAATAAGTTCACCAGTACGTACCATTTTTCTAGATTCTGTGTATATGCATTAATATGTGATATTTGTTTTTCT
>SJYT01001453.1:286053-299218 GCA_006410635.1 Cephalophus harveyi | reverse complement strand
AAAACAAGGAGAAATAGATTTTGAACGTCATCAAGCAGTCAAACACTGAAATGGAATCAGACCCTTTACTACAAGTGCTAATGAAAGAAATGAAATCCTACTGACTGAGGAATTCTATTGACTAGAATTTTGTATTATCACATTGCATTATAATGCAATTGAAATATATGAAGTAACCTAATCACAAATTAAACGTATAAATAATAGAAGAGCAGAATAAACATGGCATATGCACAAAAGGCCTAATGGAACTAGAATAATATGACTGTAAGAAATATGAGTGTTAATGGCACTACCAGTTAAATTAAAAACATTGTTAATTTTTAACAACATTGCTTTCTGTAGTATTTAGCAGATGCAGTGGCGATTTCTCAGATTAGAGAAATATTTTATTATAATTCAAACTCAAAATATCACTTGGAAAACCTGACATGATCAATGACCTTTATTGCTGCTGTTGCCATTTCAAATTGAACTGAGCAAGGATTTCATAGAGAAAGGAAATTATGAATAAAATCAAGTCTAGATTTGTTTTCACTTTTTGACATTTCTAGAATGATGTCATTCATTTTATACAGTTTAATCAAACTCTGAAGCAGCAGCAATCTCAGAATTTGTATGGTATTTTGAGATATTCTAAACATTGGTTTTGAGAATTAGCCGTAAAGCAAGCATAATTCAATCCTAGCTGAAAAGTATTCTGATGTTGACATCTTTCTTTTCTCTTCTTTCCAGACAGCAGTGACCTCCCATTGCTGTTCCAGCCATTGGTTGTAATGAATACTCAACCGTGTAGCCAAAAAAATGTGATGGAGCATCAAGTAACACCTCCCTCCCAAGACACTGTTTTGCACTTACTGAATAACATTTGTAAGACTTCTTCTCTTCTACCCCTAAGAATTTTACTCTGTAAAATGTAAGGTTGTCTGCCCCAATACATATTAACTAGAGTTTCTTCCATTTCTGAAATAATAAGTTTTTTTTCCTTGCCTCAGTTTTTCTAATTCAGTAAGAGGTAATTACAGGTCTGTGTGTCTTATTCTTACTGCTAATTCTGTCTCTTTTGCAAATGAGCTTCAGAGTAGGTAGCCTGGATCTCTAAATTATGTTGACTTCTTAAAGCTTATCTTTATTTCTTTATACTAATACAAAAGAAAATCTACATATTATAAATACTTCAGAAAAAAATCTGAAAAAGAAAAATCAATAGTGATGCTGCAGTGGAGATAAAAAAAGAGCAGGCTAAGGAGATAAAGATAACAAGGCGAGGCATTTCAAAGATGCTAGCAGGGAAGGATTCTTCAAAGTGATGATTTTTGATAAGCTCCTGAAAAGACTGAGGATGTGAACTGTGATGTTGGAGAAGTAGCATTCCAGACAGAAGGAATAGACTGTGTAAAATCCCCAAATGAGAGAAGACTTGGTGTGTTCATACAATGACCAGGTGAACCAGGAGACCCTTGAGGGTGGATGGCAGTGAACAGGTGGCAGTGGCAAAGGAGTTTAAGATTACTTCAGGGATTTTAGATTTTGTCCTAAGAACACCATACTTTGATCTGGCTCACTCATTTAAAAAGTTACACTGTCCATTGAGTGAAAAATATTCTGGTGGTAGAGTAAGAGCATAAACCAGTTAAGTGGCTCCTGAAGTAGTAAAGGAAAGAGATAATAGAGGAGAGGAGCAATTCAACAAAATTTAAGTGGCTGGATTAAATGTAGAATGTGGGAGAAAAATAAAAATCAAAGATGATTCTAGACTTTCAAACCTTAGTTATTGAGTGCTTGATGCTTTTTGCAGAGGTGAGGAAAAATATGGGAGTGACGGATGGGTTGAGAGTTTGTTGTTGAGTTTCAGAGGTCTATTGGATACATAACTGGAAAAGTTGATAAAACAGGTGGAAATAAGAGTCTTGATTTCAGGTCAAGGTAAAAGAACCTAAATTTGGAAGTAATAGATCTGGATGATAGCACATAGAGTGCGAAGATATATATATATACACCCCATAGATTGGATCTGGAGACACACTGAGATTTAGAGTTTCAGAAGGGAAGGGAAATCTGACCAAAGAATTTCAAGATAGGAAAAAAAAAATGCTATTAATAGAAAATAACACCAATGTTTGCCCTGAGAACAGGACTGTTCTGAAAGGCAATTTTCCTAAAGAAGGAACAGAGACCCTAGGACTCCTAATAAAAAGCAGATTTCAAGATACCACAAGAACTAACAGAGGGTTTCCAGTTTCCACAAAACGTTCTTGCCTCTGAGAACTTTACTCTCAGAAATAGAAGCTCTTCCTCACTGGCTGATTACCAATCATAATAACCTGTATTTTCATTTTTCAAAACCTCTTCATATGTCATCCCATTTTATTTTCACAGCAACTCTTACTTAGGAGACATGGCAAATTTCTAATAGCCATTTCATAGATGAGAACATTGAGGGTCAGCAGGTGGTCTTCCCAAAGTCACACCACTAGTTAAGGATGACACACCAGCTCAGCAACTAATGACTTTTGACTCCCACTTCCTTCTGCTTTTGTTGTTGTTCAGTTGTTAAGTTGTGTCCAATGCTGTGTGACCCCATGGACTGAAGCACACCAGGCTCCCCTGTCCTCCACTATCACCTGAAGTTTGCTCAGATTCATGACCATGGAGTCAGTGATGCCATCCAGCCATCTCATCCTTTTACCTTCCTTTTACCTTCAATCTTGCCCAGCACTTTTCTACTTTGCATACCACTTATTCAAGCATTTTAAAACTCACACGATATCTCTTTTTCTCACAAAGAGCATTTCATGCAGTAAACTACACATACATAAGACAAAAAAATAGCAAAGAAATATCTTCAATATCCATGCATCCCATTTAACAAGCCAAAGACTTATTAATCCATTGATCATCTCCATAAAATAATTTTTGAACATCTACTATATAAATCAGACGTCATTTTACATGGATACACAAAGATTAGGAAGGAGTAGAATTTTCTTTCAAGATGACCATAATCTAAGGGATTTTTTTTCACACTTTTACTGGTTATGCAATAATGGTAATTCACATTGCTTTTTTGTGATTGTTTAGTGTCTACATTTAAAAAAAAATCTTCAGATTTCATCACGGGCTTTACTTCTCTGGAATAACAAGTTCTATCTTACGGGGTAAAAGTCTATATTTTATTTTCTCATTTGAAACTACAGGTTGCACATTAATGCTGTTAAAATAGAACTTAGATATCATTAATCCAACACTTTCATCTTATGGCAAGGAAATTAAAGCCCAGAGAAGTGAAAAGTGATTTGACCAAGCTATGAAGCTAATTTATGGCATTGACTTTGAAAGTTACACTGTTTGTTAAAGCAGTCCTCAGATCTCTGAATTCTAGCCAAGGATACTTCCTAGTTGCCAAAAGTTTCCAAGAAGTTTATCTTGGAAATTCTATGAGTTTCTTATCTAAGAATTAATTTTACCAAGCCAGATGGCTTTGTTGGCAAGAATGGGGTATCACAATCCCAAAATCTGACTCCAAAATTTGAAGTCAGAGAGGGAGCTTGCATTTCATTACAGAATTCAGATGATCAATGTTCACTATTTGAGATCTTAGTCAGGTATTTTCAAGTGTGGGAGAGAAATGTATTAGCATTTCCGGATAGTACCCAGAAATTTCATTTTTATTTTGCTTGAGCATGAAGTCCCTTAACAATACTATGTTAATTTTTTAATCTCATCTGAAAACATTACCAATGTGAAGCTCCCAGTAACATTTTTTGAGGTTTATCATGGTAATCTCAGTGACTTAATTAAAAGAGTGAAAATTTATTTTTTAATTCTGCTATGTCTATTACAGGTTTTCTCTCCAAGTAACGTCGAAAAGTACCATACCAAGTCGTTACTGAGAGGCATAGTTCGATGTGAAAGTGTCAGTGAAGTCGAATTTCCCCATCTGACCTCCAAGTTCATAGTCTTTAACTTACAGAGCCGTAGCTTCACAGTGTGTAGTGAGACTGAGTATGTTAGTATGGGTTTGTAAATCCCATTGTTAACAATGTAAATGACGTCAATAGGAACAAATCGACTTTCCTATCAACTATAAATGTTGTCGGTTCTGTCCCTTTGTTGGAATCACAAGTAACCGTCTACTTACCTATTTCTTCTATCCCACATATGTATGTTGTCTTACGACATACACTTGAGTCAGTAATTCAGGATAGACTGAAAAACACTGGGGTCCCTGACATCTGACGGTCCGAGGAGACACGTATCCTAAAAAGGTCCGTTCTTATAACCTCACCTAACGGTAAAGAGAGAGGTCCCCTAGAAAGAGTGGGTCTCTAGCTTGAGTACAGAGGATGTAACCGTCTACCTAAGAAATGGTGACTCGGTGGTCCCTTCGGGTGTTATCTTATGATGAGTAGTTTTTTTTTTTTTTACTTTATTACAGTAAACATCATTGTACTGTCCTGGATCTCTAATCGCATAATTTACTTATTCAGTCTGTCTCTCTCTGTTTATTGTATACTATAGTGAATGTACACCTTGGATTTTTTATACTGTATTTACTTGAATAAATGTTTTGTCTTTATCTGAGTGTCTGTGTCTTTTGTTCGAATACCAATGGTTTCTCTTATCGTCCCCTACCCCCTCTCTATTTAATCCTCAAACCTTAATTGTCTATGATGATATACATTTTATCTATTTGTTGTTCCTGGATGACGTATTATGTCCCTTGATATGAGTCATTGAACATTATTGGACATTACTTTTTCTTAGACCTTTTCTTACATATACACACATATATATATATACATATAAGGAGAGAGAGAGAGAGACTTGACTTTCAGAGTCAGCACAGACTGAGAAACATTAGAGTACCTGATATGTCAGGTACCTTAAGAGGTCCGGTCTTATGACCTCACCCATCGGAAAGGGAAAAGGTCCCATAGAAGGGTTGGAACCTTAACTTCGGTCCAGAGAGTGTAACGTCCGTCTAAGAGATGGTCGACTCTGTGTTCCCTTCGGAAAATATATATACATATACTTAGTGAATCTACATATAGACTTCGATTATGTTATAACATTTAATTGATGTGAAGTTAAAAAGATTTTACAATTCTTGTTATTTTCCTTATCGACTAATTTTAATAAGTGTTAAAAACTAGTAAAATTCTTTTCGAACCACTAATTCTGGTATTCACCTTTTTAGTCCGGTTTATCAGTTGGATCTCCGTCGACTCGTAAATGTGACACAGTTAGTGACACGTTTCTCGAAATGTCTATAATAAAGTTAATTTCATCAGAGTGTTCCACGTGACCCTACTGGGTCTCCCTACCATGCCCCTCCCTCCTCCCTCCCCCCAAGTCCTACCCCTTGTGCACATATGGGTACCACTAAGTACAACTACATACCGTTTTGGTTATGTTATAACATTTCATTTTCTATTTATTTATTTATTTTTACGTCATGTATTTTTTTTCAACCATTATAACAACAGAAAAATATTTATTTGTTGAACTCCATACTACTAAAAAGGTTCTAATGTATGATCGAATTGTTACCCCGTTCGGAAAATTTCATTTTTTTGTTTTTGTTTTGAGGGTTAATTGTCGTTAAACGCACTATTTAAGAAAAATCGGATTCGGACAATTTATTTTTTAGTATTATCAGTGTTTCCTTTATTCAGAACAGAAACAAATGATTCTTTTTCGAGTGGAAGAAAAGTCTCTTGTGAAGGTTTGTTGGTACCTAACAATCTCAGTGAGTCAAGAATCTGAAAAATACCATAAATAACAACACGAAAGTAAACATTATTGAGGATATAACGGACTGTTTACGAAAGGTAACAATAGAATTTGACAATAAATGTGATATAACTCCCATCTTTAGTATGGACTAAAATGGAATACAAGGGTTTTTGTTACTTGTTTCATGGAACGTGTGTCTTCGACAAAGGACTTAAATAAAAGATTCCTTAACAGTGACAAAAAAACTTCCCTTGTTGTCATGTTTTTTTCTCGCGACACTCTCATAATGTTACTGATTATCCTGTGTAAACTACAAAGAGGGAAACAAAAACGTAATACATACGGTAACGGATCTTAAAGTTTACAAGAAAGGGTCGTCTTACTAATAATTTACTACCTTTTGTGTCTTTCCTTCTTACCCTCAACCCCTTCTAAATCGGAACCATTAGGAGTAGAGTTCGGATTATTAAAAGTGGAACCACTTACATTTTCATAGGTCTAACCCTATTATAGACTTAACGAACAGTGCAGACAATCTGTTCGACCGTATTTAGAGTAAAGTGTGACTGTAAGAAGTTGATCCTAAATTACCAGATTTTTAAGTCCATCTACGACGGTTATTGCAGTGTTTTGGAATTCCGAACCTTATAGAAGTGACTTCCTGCCTTTCCTCACTGTTCAAAGAGCTTCCAGTGGTAAATTCTTACTACGTATCAGAAATCTTCAGACTGTTGAACGGACGGGGTATCTCCGAGGGTTTTATAAGGATCGTTTATGAATTAATACGAAGAGTCTTATCCAGAACGAAATCTTTTACATTATCTTACTCCAAAACCGAATTTTATCAAACGAAGGGTGGGGATGGGAGGAAAGACCAACTAGATCTATTACGTCTCAGAAAATTTCTCAACAGTCTTCCGTTTAGGACTGTTTTCTAACATTTGTTTGCAGTAATACATGCTTCATTTAGATAGGTAATTTCCTCATCTCTATTTTCTGTTCTTTGACTTGGTTCCTAGGCATGATTTTTTTTTTTTTAAGTTTTCACTTTGTCCTCTCTTGCCTAAGGTGTCTACCTCTTATTCTAGGTCAAGTAGTTTGTCCTCCTTCTCAGCTCCCATTTATCAGTGAAATTTTATCCTCATCCTTGATCTCAATAACACTCTTGATATTAAAGGAAAGGCTAATTGACATGAGTATGGTTTCTGTTTATCCTTGAGGCATGAAGGACTGACAAAGCATTATACAGAGTCCTCACAAATGGGTTTTCTTGTAAGAGATGAGTTAGGTAATTGTGATGATTCATACTGAGTACCAAATATATGTAAGTAGTTTTCTATATATTCATCTAAAATAAGCCCCAGAATAATACCATGAAGTAAATTCTGTCACTCTCTCAAAGCTATTACTGTTAATAAAACTGAAACTCAACTAAGCATAGGTCTGAGAAAGTCCAAATCCCAGGCATGAGGGGAGATTTCTTTTAGCCAGAAGAAGGCAAATTGCTTCTAGTGTTAGGGATAGTGTGTTAAACTTAGTTCCCACTGCAGGAGAGAGCTTTGGAACGAAAAAAAAAAAAGTTCAGGCAATGAGTCCAAATATATCTTTTGTCCCTGTTCATCTTTGCTCATGCTGCTGAACCCCTGGTTTCAAATAAAGCATCAATCCTGTGAACTAGAGATGTTATGAACTTTAAAAATATGGTCTAGTTGAAAAAAATTGCTATACATTTGCTCAGTGCTCAAAACTATAAAATGGATTTCAGATTAAAGTTAATACAAATGCTGGAAGCCCTGATCTGCTGATGTGGGCCTTGATAAGGTAGGGGTATGTGGGCCGTGCAGAGTGCTAGAATCTGGGTGAAGTTACACTGAAGGTGTCATCTACCTATTTTTCCTATGATTCCTGGTCTACTTCTAGTGACAACCAGTTTTTACACAAAAACCCTTTCAGGTATATTTTCAAATTCTGCATTCACCAAAAATGCTCAGGCTTAAGTGAAGCAGGAATAATAGTTCCCATTTGACTGATGAAAGAAATAATTATGTCCAGAGAATTTTAACGGCTTCATAAACATATCAAAATGTGAAACTGTAACCCAGATAGAGAAGTCCTAGCCACAAACATATTGTGCTGTATTCACTACCGAAAAGGAGATGCTTTTTATACATCTTTGATAAAAATAAAATTAGAAAACAATCTCATAGCATCAAAAAGAATAAAATATTTAGGATTACAATTAACAAAAACAATGAAATATTTAGGACTAAAATTTATTAAAGAAACAAAGTTTAATACAGAAAATTCTGACATAACTGAAAAGATTTAGACAATGAAAAGTTATCCCATATCCATAGGCCACAATACTTAATATTTTTAAGATGGCAATACTCTTCAAATTAACCTACAAATTCATACAATCCATACCATCATTGCAGCTGACTTTTTTCTGCAAAAATGAATAACATTTATATGGAAATGCAAGAGACCCACCATAGCCAAAACAATCTTAAAAAAGAACAAAGTGGGAGAACTCACACTTCCCATCTCAAAAATTACTAAAAAGCTACAGTAATCAAGATAATTTGATACTGGCATACAGAAGGATAAACAGATCCAGGTAATAAAATTGAGAGTCAAATGACAAACTCTTCAATTAATGGTCAATTAATTTTTGACAAGAGTGCCAAGATAATTCATGTGGGAAAAAATGGTTTGACTAACAAATGGTGCTGACAACTGGATAATTATACCCAAAAGAATCAAAGTGAAATCCTATTTCACATAATATACAAAAATCAACTCAAAATAGACTATGAAACTATACGTAAGAGTTAAAGCTATAAACTCTTAGAAAACAACTAAAGTAAATCTTCATGATCTTGGGTTAGGCAATGGCTTTTTAGATACAATACCGAAAGCACAACCAATGAAAGAAAAAGTAGATAAATTGGACTGCATCAAGTTAAAATTTTTGAGTATCAAAGTACACCATCAAGAAAGTGAAAAAAAAAACAAAACCAAAGAATGAGAAAAATATTGCAAATCATATATCTGACAACAGACTTGTATCATGAATATATAAAGAACTCAACAAAAAGCCAACAAAAATAAAATACAGGCAAATAATTTGAATAGACATTTCTCCAATGTAAATATACAAATGGCTAATAAACATTATCAGATGCCTAACATCATCAGTCCTTAGGGGAATGGAAATCACAACCACAGTGAGTCACCACTCAATTGCCACTAAGACTGCTATAATCAACGTGACATATAATAGCAAGTGTTAGCAAGGATGTGAAGACATTGGAACCCAAAAAGATTGCTGATGAGAATGTAAAGTGGTACATCTCCTTCGAGGAAACAGTTTGCTATTTTCTTAAAATGTTAAGCATAGAGTTATCATATGATCCAGAAATTCTACTCCTAGAATAAATGGGAAAATATGTACAAACAAAAACATGTGCAAGGATGTTTATAGCAGTATTATTCACAACAGCTTTGAAGCAGAACAGCCCATATGTCCACCAACTGATAAATGAAAAAATAAATATGGTATATCTATACAAGAAATACTATTCAGCAGTAAAGAAGGATGAGGCTCTGACACCTGCCACAACATGGATGATTCTTAAAAATCTTGTGCTAAGTAAAAGAACTTAGTCACAAAAGACTACATATATTATTACAGGTAGTGGGAAGAATAGAAAAACTTAAAGATGTAGAAAGTAGGTTGGTAGTTGCTTCGGGCAGGGTGAGGATGGGAGGAGTCAGGGGTGACTGCTAATGGGTTCAGGGTTTCCTTTAAGGGGGACAAAATTGTTTTAAGGTTAGATTGTATGATGATCATACAACTTTGTGGCTATACTAAAAGCCATTGAATTGCACATTTGCAATTCATATACTAAATAGGTGACCTGTTTAGTATAAGAATTGTATTTCAGTAGAGTTTGACTCTTAACTATTCATTCATCTTTCTTTCAATGAGTAAATATTAAGGATCCATTATCTTTTGAGAGTAACAAAGGAAAAATATTGCAGTTCTTGCCATTATGGAACATGGAGTCTAGTTGGGGAGAACATTTTATTATCTTCAAAAATAGCAGAAATAAACGTAAATTGACTCCTGTGATAAATGCTGAGCAAGATAACTAGTGCTATGAAAATATATAAGCAGCACTATTGAATAGGACACTGTGAGATGGAAAAGTTCTGTGTTTTTTTCTGTCCATTGCAGTAGTGACTAATGTGGCTAGTATGACTGAGGAACTTGTTGTTGGCCAGTCTCTGCAACACCATGGACTGCAGCACGCCAGGCTTCCCTGTCCTTTACCATCTCCCGGAGCTTGCTCAAACTCATGTCCATTGAGTCAGTGATGTCATCCAACCATCTTGTCCTCTGTTGTCCCCTTCTCCCCCAGCCTGCAATCTTTCCCAGCATCAAAATCTTTTCCAGTGAGTCAGCTCTTCACATCAGCTGGCCAAAATATTGGAGTTTCAGCTTCAGCATCAGTCCATCCAACGAATATTCAGGACTGATTTCCTTTAGGATTGACTGATTTGATCTCCTTTCAGTCCAAGGGACTCTCAAGAGTCTCCTCCAACACCACAGTTCAAAAGCATCAATTTTTCACCACTCAAACTTCTTTGTAGTCCAACTCTCACATCCATATATGACTACTGGAAAAACCATAGCTTTGACCAGATGGACCTTTGTTGGCAAAGTGATGTCTCTCCTTTTTAATATGCTGTCTAGGTTTGTCATAACTTTCCTTTTAAGGAGCATCTTTTAATTTCATGGCTGCAGTCACTGTTGGCAGTGATTTTGGAGCCCAAGAAAATAAAACCTGTTATTGCTTCCACATTTTCCCCTTCTATTTTCCATGAAGAGATGGGGCCAGATGCCATGATCTTAATTTTTTGAATGTCAAATTTTAAGTCAGCTTTTAATTCTCCTCTTTCACTCTCATCAAGAGGCTCTTTAGTTCCTCTTTAGATTCTGCCATTAGAGTGGTATCATCTGCATATCTGAGATTGTTGACATTTCCCTTGGCAATCTTGATTCTAGCTTGTGATTCATCCAGCTGGATATTTTGCATGATGTACTCTGCATATAAGTTAAATAAGCAGGGTGACAATATACAACCTTGACATACTCCTTTCCCAATTTTGAACCAGTCCATTGTTACATATCTGGTTCTAACTGTTGCTTTCTGACCCACATATAGGTTTCGCAGGAGACAGGTAAGGTAGTCTCATATTCCCATCATTTTAAGAATTTTCTACAGTTTGCTGTGATCCACACAGTCAAAGGCTTTAGTGTAGTCACTGAAGCAGAAGTAGATGTTTTTCTGCAACTCCCTTGTTTTCTCCATGAGCCAACAAATGTTAGCAATGTGATTTCTAGCTCCTCTGTCTCTTCAAAACTCAGCTTGTACATCTGGAAGTTCTTGGCTCACAGACTGCTGAAGCCTAGCTTGAAGGATTTTGAACATAAACTTGCTAGCATGAGAAATGAACACAACTGTATAGCACTTTGAACATTTTTGGCTTTGCCCTTCTTTGGGACTGGGATGAAAATTGACCTTTTCTGGTCCTGTGGCCACTGCTGAAGTTTTCTGAATTGCTGACATATTGAGTGTAGCACTTTAACAGCATCATTTTAAGGATTTGAAATAACTCAGCTGGAATTCCATCACCTCCACTAGTTTTGTTCATAGTAATGCTTCCTAAGGCTTACTTTACTACACACTCTAGGATATCTGGCTCTAGGTGAGTGACCACACCATCATGTTTATCTGGGTCCTTAAGATCTTTTTCTGCATAGTTCTTTCATGTATTGTTGCCACCTCTTCTTAATCTCTTCTGCTTCTGTTAAGTCCTTACCGTTTCTGTCCTTTATTGTGTCCAGTAGCATCAATTTTTCACCACTCAAACTTCTTTGTAGTCCAACTCTCACATCCATATATGACTACTGGAAAAACCATAGCTTTGACCAGATGGACCTTTGTTGGCAAAGTGATGTCTCTCCTTTTTAATATGCTGTCTAGGTTTGTCATAACTTTCCTTTTAAGGAGCATCTTTTAATTTCATGGCTGCAGTCACTGTTGGCAGTGATTTTGGAGCCCAAGAAAATAAAACCTGTTATTGCTTCCACATTTTCCCCTTCTATTTTCCATGAAGAGATGGGGCCAGATGCCATGATCTTAATTTTTTGAATGTCAAATTTTAAGTCAGCTTTTAATTCTCCTCTTTCACTCTCATCAAGAGGCTCTTTAGTTCCTCTTTAGATTCTGCCATTAGAGTGGTATCATCTGCATATCTGAGATTGTTGACATTTCCCTTGGCAATCTTGATTCTAGCTTGTGATTCATCCAGCTGGATATTTTGCATGATGTACTCTGCATATAAGTTAAATAAGCAGGGTGACAATATACAACCTTGACATACTCCTTTCCCAATTTTGAACCAGTCCATTGTTACATATCTGGTTCTAACTGTTGCTTTCTGACCCACATATAGGTTTCGCAGGAGACAGGTAAGGTAGTCTCATATTCCCATCATTTTAAGAATTTTCTACAGTTTGCTGTGATCCACACAGTCAAAGGCTTTAGTGTAGTCACTGAAGCAGAAGTAGATGTTTTTCTGCAACTCCCTTGTTTTCTCCATGAGCCAACAAATGTTAGCAATGTGATTTCTAGCTCCTCTGTCTCTTCAAAACTCAGCTTGTACATCTGGAAGTTCTTGGTTCACAGACTGCTGAAGCCTAGCTTGAAGGATTTTGAACATAAACTTGCTAGCATGAGAAATGAACACAACTGTATAGCACTTTGAACATTTTTGGCTTTGCCCTTCTTTGGGACTGGGATGAAAATTGACCTTTTCTGGTCCTGTGGCCACTGCTGAAGTTTTCTGAATTGCTGACATATTGAGTGTAGCACTTTAACAGCATCATTTTAAGGATTTGAAATAACTCAGCTGGAATTCCATCACCTCCACTAGTTTTGTTCATAGTAATGCTTCCTAAGGCTTACTTTACTACACACTCTAGGATATCTGGCTCTAGGTGAGTGACCACACCATCATGTTTATCTGGGTCCTTAAGATCTTTTTCTGCATAGTTCTTTCATGTATTGTTGCCACCTCTTCTTAATCTCTTCTGCTTCTGTTAAGTCCTTACCGTTTCTGTCCTTTATTGTGTCCAGCCTTGCATGAAAATTTCCCTTGATATCTTCAATTTTCTTGAAGAGATCTCTAGGCTTTCCCATTCTATTGTTTTCTTCTGTTTAATTCTTTGTTGTCAGGGCTGTACGGTACACTGTAGGGTATTTAGGAACATTCCCCACCCCTACCCACTAGATGTCAGTAGCACCACCCCAGTGTGACAATTAAAAATGTCTGCATATACTATCAAATGTTC
>SJYT01001453.1:265983-285662 GCA_006410635.1 Cephalophus harveyi | reverse complement strand
AAACAAACCAAAACATTGAGAGTTTGGAAGAGCAAAGGAATAGAAATGCAAGCAACTAATTAGAAAACAATGTGAAAATTGTTGAAACAGCAAGAACAAGCCACAGTAGAATCAAAGCACCAGGAGCGATTGATTCTGCCTTGGGGGAGAGGTAGCTATAGGAACAGCTTAACAGGGGATGTGAAACTTGATTTGGACCCAAACAGCTGAAGAGGTAAGGAGGGAAAGGCAGTAAAGGTGTGGAGTTGTGTGGATTGCAGGCAGAAGGGTGCACAGGGATGGGATAAAGAAAGCAGTGGCAAGTAATGACGCTGAGAAGGCCTATTATTTGCAGTTTTTATTTTAAGTCTCCTGTATGCATAGCTTGAAGTTTGTATCAGACCTTGCCTATGCGATTTACCCTGGCTTGGAAAATGAAAAATCAAACTATAGAACTAGAGGGGACCTTTAAGTCCATTTTATAAAATCAAGAAAATCCAGAGAAGGAGATCAACATAAGAAGAGTTTTTTTTTTTATTTTTATTTTTTCCTCTTTGAATTTCTGCCTGAGAGCAGAAAGGATTATTTTTTTTTTCCCCCTACTTTCTTTCTCTTTTCCTGATCCCCTGAGAAATGTAAAATCCTCTTGAGTAGAATGCTTTCTCCTCATAGGAGAAAGTAATCTTAATTGGCTCTTTCCAATCTGTATTTGTGGGAACAAGTATGAATGTTTCTCAACTATTTAAATCTGATGGTATTTTTAATTTGGATAAATTCTGTAAGTGAATAACAATAGATACGTGTGAATTTCTCTTCTTCTTATTAGCAGTTACACCTGAAGTTATTTGAAGGTAGAAAAAAATTAATGATGGGCTCTGAAAATTGTCATTTTGGATGTAGGCAAAGCCTCGTTTCAAATAGTAACATAGACCTTGACGCTTTAGTGAGGACAATAGTTGTTGCCACGTATTGAGCGTTTATAAGATAGTACTCATTTAAAGGCTTTACATGTCGTATATGGTTGATTCCAACAACAGTCCCTCCAGATAGATAGTATTAAAATTCTTACACTGTAAATGTGGATATTGAGGTTTGGCAAGGTTAAGCAACAAGTCCCAGGTGGCATCGTGGTTAAGTGGAAAGTGGGACTGAATCTGATGTCTGCTGATTTCAATGTCTTTAATTTTAACCCTGCTAACCCTGTGAATGCTGCTTTCCCCCTGGTTCATATATTTATCTGAATATACTCTGACAAATTTTCTGTTAGAAATTTTGTACAATTATGTAATGTACAGCATTACTATCCAAGGAGCAAACACCACACTTTTCTAAAAGGCAAGGGCTGTGTCTGGTTTTTATCTTTGTACTCCACAATGATCATCTATAGCCAGGTATTTAGTATGTGTTCACCAAATGAGGCTGCTGCTGCTGCCGCTTCAGTCGTGTCCGACTCTGTGCGACCCCATAGACGGCAGCCCACCAGGCTCCCCCGTCCCTGGGATTCTCCAGGCAAGAACCCTGGAATGGGCTGCCATTTCCTTCTCCCATGCATGAAAGTGAAAAGTGAAAGTGAAGGTGCTTAGTCGTGTCCGACTCTTAGTGACCCCATGGACTGCAGCCCACCAGGCTCCTCCACCCATGGGATTTTCCAGGCAAGACTCTTGCCACGTCCTTCTCCACCAAATGAGACTGTAGACAAAAAATTCAAATATTAAAAACATCAGTGTGTAGAACTTAGAAAACACTTTGGAATACATTTGGCTCTTTATCATACCACCACTATTCAAAAATAAAGTGAATCATCTGCTATACCATTGGAGTCTTATCATGTGCTCTCATAAAACTCACCTCTCTTTTTTCTCCTCTAAATGGTGTGAGGTGAGCATTGTACAAATGAGAAAACTGAGAATATAGCAAGTGTGTAGCTGGACATAGTCCACTTTTAGATACTAAGTATGTTTGGGACCCCAAGATTTTAGGTTGCAGCTGTTTTGTTGGGAGAGGGGTCACTAGGAGATGTATTTTAAAAAGAAGTAAAATGGTGTTAGCAAACTAGTGAAGCACTTTGAAGACAAATGTTAACTTTTTATGTCAAAACAAAGATTCACAGTGTCTTGAAGACTGAAAAAAATTTAGTAACCAATGCAACATTTTAAGGAATGAATTTTGGTACAAGACAGAGAATACCATAATCGGCTGAGAGCTGTAAGAGCCAGGGCAGCAAATCAGTAAGTCATAGAAAGGAAGCTTTTTTATTATTATTTTAAAATTGAAGTATAGTTGATTTATAATATTATATTAGTTTCCACTGTACAACATAGTGGTTCTGTATTTTTTATAGGTTATACTCCATTTAAAGTAGTTATAAAATACTGGCTACATTCCCAGTGTTGCAGCATATATCCTTGGAGTTTATTTATTTTATACATTGTAGTTTGTGTCTCTTAGCCCTTTACTCTTATTTTGCCTTTCCCCCCTTTCATTTCCCCACCAATAATCACTAGTTTATTCTCTATATCTGTAAGTCTGTTTCTGTTTTGTTATATTTATTCATTTGTTTTATTTTAGATTTAATTTCCATATTACACGAGGTAGATTGTATTATCCTATAGTCCACGGTCTCAGCATAAGTTCACAGAGCTAGTCATTGCTGGGGCCTCAAGTCAGTCGGACCCCAGAGCTCTGCTTTTCACAACTGTGCAATATTTTCGTGAAGGGAAGGAAGGAAAGAAGAAAAGAAAGAAGGGAGAAAGGGAGGGAGAAAGAAAGGGAAGAAGGGAGGAAAGCAGCAAAGAGAAAGATAGAGATCTAACGGATATCTTCTGCATGAAGGTGAGGACAATGAGCTAAAAGAGGAAATGAGTATAATGCCATCCCAGGTCTCACCTAGCAATAAGTGCCTAATCCTCATTTCCCACATCAGCAAGACAGAGATAGTATCAGCTAAGCAATTCAAAACTGTTTAAACAAATAAAAGGATTCAAAGAAATCTCAGTAGAAAACCTCCAGAATTAGTTAATTAAGCAAGTCAGTGGACCAGATTCTTTCTCCCTTCCAGCTTGAGGGCTAGCTCTCCTGTGTTCCTGAGATGACTCGAGAATTCCAGGCACCACAACCTCACTCACAAACATCCAGCAGGGATTATTTCTTTGATGAGTCTTTTAAAAAGAGTGTTTCTCAGAGTCTCCCCACAGCCAAAGTGCTTTTACATTTTCTTGCCTTAAATGGGCCACAAGCCCCTTTCTATGCCAGTAGTTAAAGTGTGGATAGAATTTCCATTGTTGGCCTGAACCACAGATGGCAAAACAAGGTCTGTTGGCCAAATCTTGCTGGCTGCCTATTTCCATGTTGTCTTTTACTGCTTTCGGGCTTCCCTGGTGGCTCCGACGGTAAAGAATCTGCCTGCAATGCAGGAGATCTGGGTTTAATCCCTGGGATCTTCCCTTGGAGGAGAGCATGGCAACCCACTCCAGTATTCTTATCTGGAGAGTCCCATGGACAGAGGAGCCTGGTGGGTTATAGTCCATGGGGTCGCAAAGGGTCGGACATGGCTGGGAGACTAACAATTTCACTTTCTGTTACTGCTTTTGCACCACAAAGGTAGAACTGAGAAGCTACAGCAGAGACCATATAGCCCTACATACCCCCAACTATTTATTCTCAGGCATTTTACAGAAAAATGTTTGCTAACTCCTGCCGTAAATTAATAAAGATCCTCTATCCTCAGAATATATTGAGGATATAGATATTGAAAGAGAATTTATTGTTTTTCTTATGTCATGACCACTCTTGTTGGTGTTCTGAGATCGATTTGCAATGCAGGTGTTGAGGGAATATTCTCTACACATTCAACAAGAAATACTTTGACATCAGCTGAGTGTCCTAAAATTCAACTCAATTTTGAAACCATGTACCTGGAAATAATATCAGGTTCCATAGATTAAGGGTTCGGTCCTCTGGGACTGCACCCCGGCCCACCCACTGCAGATATTAGTCATAATCCAGGTTGTTTCCCGTACTTCTGACCAACTGATTATGCAGTTCCCACAACTTCCTTCTTGGGTTCCACTAATTTGCTAGAGCAGCTCACAGAACTCAGAGGAACACTTTACTTACTAGAACACTGATTTGTTATAAAGGTGTAACTTGGAACAGCCAAGTAGAAGAGATACATAGAGCAAGGTATCCTGGAAGCGGAGAGGAGCCTCCACGCCCTGGCCAGGTGTACCACACTTCCCTCATCTCCACATGTTCACCAACCTGGATGCTCTCTGAATCGCATCTTTTGGGCTGGGTTTTTATGGAGGCGTTATTACATAGGCATTATTATTAAATCACTGTTTCTTTAATCGCTCAGTCGTGTCCGACTCTGTGTGACCCCGTAGACTGTAGTCTGTCAAGCTCCCCTGTCCATGGGATTCTGCAGGCCACAACACTGGACTGGGTTGCCATTTCCTTCTCCAGTTGATTCAAACTCCATTCTGTCTCCCCTCCCAGGAAACTGAGTGGTAGAACTGAAAATCCCAACCCTCCAATCACAAGGCTGGTTCCCTGGTAACCAGTCCCCCATCCTTAGGTGATGTAGGGGCTTCCCCAAAGTTTACTCATTATTATAACAAAAGATACATTTGTTTCTGTTATCACTTAGGAAATCCTAAGTGTTTTAGAAGCTCTCTGCTAGAACTGGCGATGGAGACAAAGACCAAATATGTATTTCTTATTATAAATTACAATATCAAAACCACAAAGAGAATATATATCAAAGAAATTCATAGCTCTGGAGCCAGAAGAAAGTGAGATGAAAAATAGTTATGGATAACTAACTGGATGCTCATCAGTCTAAAAGTACAAGGAACACATCTATAGATAAACAAAGTTATGGTTATTGTGCTTGCCAATACCAGAGATCAAACATTCTGTGGAACTGCGTGAGCCCAGCGTCATTGTTGATGTTGATAATTCTGTGATGTTGTTAATATTCAGTATAGGAGCACCAGGTCTAACTGATAGTGATTAGATCAGCTATCAGGGCTGGTTTCTTTCCACAACCCAGTATCTGTTATAGAATAGTATTCCCTCACACACTAGTAAAGTAATGCTTAAAATTCTCCAAGCCAGGCTTCAGCAATACGTGCAACTATAAAATTCCAGATGTTCAAGCTGGTTTTAGAAAAGGCAGAGGAACCAGAGATCAAATTGCCAACATCCGCTGGATCATGGAAAAAGCAAGAGAGTTCCAGAGAAACATCTACTTCCGCTTTATTGACTATGCCAAAGCCTTTGACTGTGTGGATCTCTACTAGATACCAGCTATTTAATATTCCTAGAGAACTCATACCCAGATCTTATTTGCTAGAAACTCACTATAGAGTTCTAAATAGGGATTTTCAGTGCTGACATCCAAGACTCTTTTTGCATTTTTCTTAAATGATTCTTATTAGACTCACTGAAAGCCCACTTAAAACCTGAAAAGCTAGAGTGATCTTGGACAAGTTATTCAGTCTCTCCATGAATCCAGATCTGAACAATAGAAAAAATGACACATCTTCAGAGGTTGCTAGTATTAAAAAGAAACAATAAGGCCCAAAGGGAGTCCTTTGTGCTAAGCCTTACTGAGACTTATAGCCTAAGCTAAGTGCAGTTTCAACCTTTCTCAGGAGGGAAATTTTAAACTACTCTGGAATTTCCTGGTCAGCACTGCTGAGGTAGTCTGCCTAAGGCCCTTTATTTTCACCCAAAGGAAGTTGACCTTGGGTGAACTAAATCCGCTCTTTCAACACTCTTTCAACATCTTTGTCCTCCTCTCTTTTGCCTACAAAAACCTTATATCTTGTACATTTTGGCAGTAATGATGATGATGGTGATAATTCAACTCAAAGAATTCAGAGATAAAGAAAGGTCGATTTGTTTAATCTGGGAATTGCCTCTTCTGTCTGTTGGTTTTGCCTTCAGGATCCTTTTCTTTGTTATAGAAAATGCCTCCAAACATCATCATATTCCCAATTAAGGCACACTGGAATTGCTATAAGTAGATGCGGGGAGACAGGGAATTAATAAAACTCAATGAAAGGCCAGACTGATTTATTGTGGTGGTTAATGCCACAATGTCTTGCTTTCCAAATCTCCAGTTCCATGTCTTGAATGGATTTTCTAAGCTATGTCAGACCTTGTTTTAATGGCAAATGATGGAATTCACCTCTATAAGAAGTTTAAGCACCAAGTTTCATATTTGTATTCTCTCTCTTATTGGCAAATTACTGACAGAAACTGTACCTGAACAGCATAAAAAGAAGAAAGTGCTTGGTAAATATTTGGTACATTTTATAAGAAAGTATAACTGATAATAATCATCATCATAAGAAGAAAACGATAATTCAGATCAGTGAATCTGAATAACTACAAATTTCACTTTATTATGGCTCCTATAGTGTAAATGAGAATTAATTTTACAGACGACTAAGGCAAGAACTAACATTTGCTGAGCACTGATAATGTGCTGGACACTTTACCCATGCTATTCAGTCTTTCATGTCAAAGTTATGAAACACCCACTAGGTGACAGGCAGTGTACTCTGATGTGACTGTCAAGAGAAATAAGACATGGTGTTCATCTTAAAGAAATATAGTCTAGAGGAGAAAATGGACAAGTAAGTTAGCCTTCATGCTGTGATGTGATAAATAGTTCTATTACTCAGAAGAGGGCATAAAAACCAGACAGAAAGGCCAAAAATGTTTCCTAAATTTTGAATTACTTGAACTACATTTTGCAGAAGGAAAAGGGGGCTAATTTAGTTGAAAAGGAAAAACTGGATGTTGCTGGTATCAAGACAAGCATGTGTGTAGACACAGGGTTAGGGTACACTGTGGCATAGCTGCTGAGTCATATGAAGGTTGGAGAGTTTACGAACTATATGGAGGAGTAGCTGGAGAGGAGGCTCCAAAGCTGGGCATGGTCCAAGTCATAGAACATAGAAGCCTTAGAAGCCATGAGTATATTCTTTATCTTGAGAACTACAGGGAGCAACATATCAATATTAATTCTGAATATGTGATCATTTTATAATTGAAAACAATCATTTAAGAAGCAGTGTGGATAACGCAAGAGGAAAACAGAAAGGCCAGCTACTTCATGATCCCCTCAAGAATTAATGACTAAGGCATTGACACTAGAAGGGAAGAGTCTGATTCAAGAGGATGAAGTAGAATTGGATGTGGATGATATGAGAGAGAAGTCTAGAAGGTTTCTTACATTTGAGGCTGGGATTGCAGATGTAAATAGTCTCCAAGATGATAAGTATACTAAAAGGAACACATTTTGTGGTAAAAGATTACAATTTTAATTGGGTATATTGATATATCCAGGTACCGACTGAAGCATGAACTTGGTTGTTTGGTGCGAGACTGTCAGCATGTTCAAGTAGGTAGAGTAGAAAGTCATCTTTTTTCTGCTACAGAAAGGGATACTGAGTATCCCTTCTTAGTTGTGCATCTGTAATCTCACACGCTAGTAAAGTAATGCTCAAAATTCTCCAAGCCAGGCTTCAGCAATACGTGAACTGTGAACTTCCTGATATTCAAGCTGGTTTTAGAAAAGGCAGAGGAACCAGAGATCAAATTGCCAACATCTGCTGGATCATCGAAAAAGGAAGAGAGTTCCAGAAAAAACATCTATTTCTGCTTTATTTACTATGCCAAAGCCTTTGACTGTGTGGATCACAATGAACTGTGGAAACTTCTGAAAGAGATGGGAATACCAGACTACCTGACCTGCCTCTTGAGAAATCTGTATGCAGGTCAGGAAGCAACAGTTAGAACTGGACGTAGAACAACAGACTGGTTCCAAATACGAAAAGGAGTATGTCAAGGCTGTATATTGTCATCCTGCTTATTTAACTTATATGCAGAGTACATCATGAGAAATGCTGGGCTGGAAGAAACATAAGCTGGAATCAAGATTGCCAGGAGAAATATCAANTATTTAACTTCTATGCAGAGTACATCATGAGAAACGCTGAGCTGGAAGAAACACAAGCTGGAATCAAGATTGCCAGGAGAAATATCAATAACCTTAGATATGTAGATGACACCACCCTTATGGCAGAAAGTGAAGAGGAACTAAAAAGCCTCTTGATGAAAGTGAAAGAGGAGAGTGAAAAAGTTGGCTTAAAGCTCAACATTCAGAAAACGAAGATCATAGCATCTGGTCCCATCACTTCATGGGAAATAGATTGGGAAACAGTGGAAACAGTGTCAGACTTTATTTTTTGGGGCTCCAAAATCACTGCTGATGGTGACTGCAGCCATGAAATTAGAAGATGCTTACTCCTTGGAAGAAAAGTTATGTCCAACCTAGATAGCATTTTCAAGCACTTCAAAAATTATACCTTAATGTCCTAACCTTTCAGTACTTGTTTAATAACTTCAAAGTGATATCTTACTCTTTTCTGTTCCTTTATGTTCATAAACAAATTTCTAGCTTGTTTTCTTTCATATATATGTCTTCAATATTGATTCTCAGACAAATTCTAGGATAAGTTGGCTTTGTCTTTACAGCTATTTTTCCAGACCAGGGGTCATGTGAAGAGAGACACCCATTACTGAATCCACTTGTCTTTTAAAAATTAGATTCAGTCAGATTCATTCAAAATATGTCTACCTTTAAAAATCTGGAGTTTCTTGTAAGTCTTAAGGTCCCTTTTTTAGTTTAATGTTTCCATTACAAAATCACACAGGAAATACAAATACAAGCTTATTTGAAATATTCACTACCAAATCAAGCTGTATCTTAAGAAATATGTTGCCAATATATAGTGATACTCTCTTTAAAGAATACTGATTTAATTGTCCCTTATAAGAATTTATAGCCTTCTCATTTTATTTACTTATGCCTTTTACATTCTATGACGTTCTGCCAGTATTTCAATCTCTTCATAGATTTGGGAATCATGAAATCTCAATAGTGAACTTTTTCAAAAGTAAAGAGTCAATTAGAAGACTTCATTATAACAATGGCAATAAAAAATTTTTTCTTACTTTTCATAAGAGGACTTTATTCTACTTATGGGCTGGTTGTTAATAAACATTTGTCCTTAACAAGCATTCTAACTATACCAGAGTATATCCAGTGAGCACATCCTTGAAATTTCAGCTGCCAGTGCTTATTAAAAACCATTTGAGAAAAATATTTTTAGTCTTTAGAAGCAAATATTACCATTGTAGCACTCATGTCATGTCTTAGTCCTAATACTATTCCTACTTAAAGAAATAGTTGATTCTAAGACTGGGGCAGGGATGGTACAGATGATAGATAGTACAGGTGATGTGTATGATGATAGAAAGCTAGAAACTGTCAAATATTAATGGGGTTGGTCATAAGGTTATGAGAGCTAATTTGAAGGGACTCCTACTGGCTAATGCTGTTAACTTTGAACAATGGAAAGAATAATAATTCTAGTAAATCATAGATCTCCTGAAAATCCAGAAAAATCATGCTCAGATAAAGACATCAGAAAAAGCATTTGTCATTCTCTAAGGTGTCTAGTTAATGGTAAAGCGTCTGCCTACAATGCGGGAGATCCGGGTTCAATCCCTAGGTTGGGAAGATCTCCTGGAGGAGGAAATGGCAACCCACTCCAGTACTCTTGCCTGGAAAATCCTATGGATGTAACCTGGTAGGCTACAGTCCATGGGGTCGTAAAGAATTGGACATGACTGAACGACTTCACTTCACTTCATAGTTTGAAAATCAGTAATTAATTTGAAAGTTGTTTTTCCAGTTTCAGATGGCTGAGTAGAAGAATGTGCACTCATCTCATCCTGCGAGAGCACCAAAGTCACAACCAGCTGCTGAACAACCATTGACAGGAGGATGCTGGAACCTGTCAAAAAAAAAAAAAATACTCCATGTCCAAAGACAAAGAAGAAGCCACAGCAAGACAGTAGGAGGGGCACAACCATGATAAGATCAAATCCCATACCCACCAAGTGGGTGACCCACAAACTAGAGAACAGTAATACCAAAGAAGTTCTTTCACTGTTGTGAAGGTTCTGAACCCCACATCAGGCTTCCCAGCCTGGAGATCTTAAGAAGAGACTGGGAATTCCCACAGAATCTGGCCTTGAAGTCCAGTGGGATTTGATTACAAGATCTGCAGAAGACAGGGGGAAACAGAGACTCCAGTTGTGGAGGGCACAAACAAAATCTTGCATGCACCAAGACTCAGAGGAAAGAGCAGTGACTTATCATGCTGCTGCTGCTTCTAAGTCGCTGCAGTCATGTCCGACCCTGTGCAACCCCATAGATGGCAGTCCACCAGGCTCCCCCATCCCTGGGATTCTCCAGGCAAGAATACTGGAATGGGTTGCCATTTCCTTCTCCAATGCATGAAAGTGAAAAGTGAAAGTGAAGTCACTCAGTCATGCTCAACTCTCAGCACCCCAAGGACTGTAGGCTACCAGGCTTCTCCATCCATGAGATTTTCCAGGCAAGAGTACTGCAGTGAGTTGCCATTGCCTTCTCCAGACTCACTAGGAGACTGACCTAAAACTACCTCCTAGTGTTGGAGGGTATGCCTTCTGTGGAGGCATGGGTCACCAGGGACTCACCACAGGTATGGGGGCACTGGCAGCAGCAGCCTGGGAAGGTCCCCCTTTGTGTAAACCCTCATGGAGATCAACATTAACCTGACCATAGAGCCAGTAGACCTGAGGGTTGGGTCGCCTGAGGCCAAAAAACTACCAGGGAGTACCAGGGAGTACCAGGGACTGATCAACCCCAACAATCAGCAGATGATTAGATTAAAACTACTGAGCAAGGCCTTGCCCATCAGAGCAAGATCCAGTTTTTCCCACCACCAGTCCCTTCCATCAGGAAGCTAACACAATACTCTTAGCCTCCTCCATCAGAGGGCAGACAGAAGCAGCAAGAAGAACTATAATCTCACAGCAACTAAAATAAAAACCACATTACAGAAAGTTAACTAGCATGAAAAAGCAGAAAATTATGGCCTAGATGAAGTAACAAAATAAAGCCCCAGAAAAGCAACTAAATGAAGTGGAGATAGGCAACCTTCTAGAAAGAATTCAGAATGATAGTGAATATGATTCAGGATCTCAGGAAAAAACTGGAGGCAAAGATTGAGAAGATGCAAGAAATGTTTACCAGACACCTAGAAGAGCTAAAAAACAAACAAACAGAGGTGAATAATACAGTAGAAGGAATCAACAGCAGAATTAGTGAGGCTGAAGAACAGATGAATGACCTGGAGGACAGAATGGTGGAAATCACTGCCACAGAACAGAACATATAAAAAATATTGAAAAGAAATAAAGACAGCCTATGAGACCTCTGGGGCAACATGTGCATTTTAGGGGTCCCAGAAGAAGAGAGAGAGAAATGTCCTGAGAAAATATTTGAAGAGATAATACCTGAAAACTATTAGAAGTTTTCTAACTTTCTTCCCTAACATGGAAAAGGAAATAGTCAACCAAGTCAAAGAAGCACACAGAGTCCTATGCAGGATAAACCCAAGGAGAAACTCACCAAGACACACAGTAATCAAACTGACAAAAAGACAGAGATAAAATATCAAAAGTTACAAGGGAAAAATGACAAATAACATACAAGGGAACTTCCATCAGGCTATCAGCTGAATTCTCAACAGAAACTCTACAAGCCAGAAGGAAATGGCTTGATATATTTAAAGTGATGAAAGGGAAGAAACTACAACCAAGAATACTCTACCCAGCAAGACTGTACTTCAGATTTGATGGAGAGATCAACAGATTTCCAGACAAGCAAAAGTTAAGAAAATTCAGCCCCACCAAACTAGCTGTACAACAAATGCTAAAGGAACTTCTCTAAGCAGGCAACAAGAGAAGGAAAAGATCTACCTACAGAAAATAAACCCAAAACAACGAAGAAAATAGTGATAGATCATACATATTGATAATTACCTTAAAAATAAATGGATTAAATGCATCAATAAACAGATATATACTGACTGAGCAGATGAAAACATATGCAGGTATGCACTTCCACTTACCGTATCATTCTGCATGACCCCCCTCATTATATGTAATTATTTTATATGGTTAGGTTAATCATGTTCCCAGTATGGTTTTCAATTGTAATTACCTTTTGTTTTTTTGTCTGGCTATTGATTGTGAAAGCTGATAAACATCTATCACTATTATTATTATTGCTCACTTAATACCATTGTATCATGATAGGTCAACAGAAAAATAATAGAATTCCCATATCACCAGGGCTTCCCTGGTGGCTCAGAGGTTAAAGCGTTTGCCCCCGATGCGGGAGACCCGGGTTCGATCCCCGGATCGGGAAGACCCCCTGGAGAAGGAAATGGTAACCCCCTCCAGTACTCTTTCCTAGAGAATCCCATGGACAGAGAAGCCTGGTAGGCTACAGTCCACGGGGTCACAAAGAGTCGGACACGACTGAGCGACTTCACTCACTCACTCACTCACTCATATCACCAGAACTACCATTTAATAGAAAAACAGTAATCACTTTTTAAATTCCACCTGCATAACAGAATTATCTTGGAATTTTTTTAAAAATACAAATGACCAGGTGTTCCTTTTTTTCCATCAGAACTCCAGATAAACTTCTAATGAGCAGCCATATTTAAAGACAGCTGGACTACAGGAAGATTTTTTACTTTTATCTAGTTTATTTCACATTTTCTATTTCATATTCAGTGCTTTTATTTCATTTAGTTTAATTTTCCAATTTTCTGTCTCTTTTTTTTTAATGTTCTTTCTCAAGCCTTTATCAAGCGTAGTAGACAAGCTTTGTATACATATATAAATAATATGCATAATATGTATATTTTAGAAAACTTTCAAATTTTTGCCTAACTAAAATACTTATGACATTTTCATTCCTCTTGTTTGACTTAGTATGAATAGAATGCTATATTTCTATTTTTAAAAAATAGATTTGCAACAAGCAACAAAGGTTGACTGTATAGCACAAGGAACTTTAGTCAATATTTTGTATTAACATAATGAAAATAGTTTCAAAAATAATGTATGTATATATGTATAAGTGAATCACAAAAAGATTCTATTTTTTGAAATTTATTAATGTTTATCTTTTTGCCAGTTTCTAAATGTAATCATTCAGCTCAGTCACTTAGACGTGTCTGACTCTTTGTGACCCCATGGACTGCAGCACACCAGTCTTCCCTGTCCATCACCAACTCCCGAAGCTTACTCAAACTCATGTCCATTGAGTCTGTGATGCCATCCAACCATCTCATCCTATGTCATCCCCTTCTCCTCCCACCATCAACCTCTCTCAGCATCAGGATTTTTTCCAATCAGTCAGTTCTTCATATCAGGTGGCCAAAATATTGGAGCTTCAGCTTCAGCATCAGTCCTTCTGATGAATATTCAGGACTGATTTGCTTTAGGATTGACAGGTTGGATCTCCTTGAAGTCCAAGGGATTCTCAAGAGTCTTCTCCAACACCACAGTTCAAAAGCATCAATTCTTCAGCTCTCAGCTTTCTTTATAGTCAAACTCTCACATCCATATATGACTACTGGAAACACCATAGCACTGTCTAGAAGGACGTTGGCTGGCAAAGTAATGCGTCCGTTTTTTTAATAAGCTGTCTAGGTTGGTCATAGCTTTTCTTCCGAAGAGCAAGTGTCTTTTAATTTCATGGCTACAGTCACCATCTTCAGTGATTTTGGAGCCCAAAAAAATAAAGTCTGACACTGTTTCCATTGTTTCCCCATCTATTTGCCATGAAGTGATGGGATCAGATGCCATGATCTTAGTTTTCTGAATATTGAGCTTTAAGCCAACTTTTTCACTCTCCTCTTTCACTTTCATCAAGAGGCTCCTTAGTTCTTCTTCACTTTCTGCCATAAGGGTGGTGTCATCTGCATATCTGAGGTTATTGATATTTCTCCTGGCAATCTTGATTCCAGCTTGTTCTTCATCCAGCTTGGCATTTCACATGATATACTCCTTATATAAGTTAAATAAGCAGGGTGACAATATACAGCCTTGACGTACTCCTTTTCCTATTTGGAACCAGTCTGTTGTTTCACGTCCAGTTCTAACTGTTGCTTCCTGACCTGCATACAGATTTCTCAAGAGGCAGGTCAGGTGGTCTGGTATTCACATCTCTTTCAGAATTTTCCAGTTTATTGCAATCCACACAGTCAAAGGCTTTGGCATAATTAATAAAGCAGAAAGAGATGTTTTTCTGGAACTCTCTTGCTTTTTCCATGATCCAGTGAATGTTGGCAGTTTGATCTCTGGTTCCTCTGCCTTTTCTAAAACCAGCTTGAACATCAGGAAGTGCACGGTTCACGTATTGCTGAAGCCTGACTTAGAGAATTTTGAGCATTGCTTTACTAGCATGTGAAATTAGTGCAATTGTGCGGTAGTTTGAGCATTCTTTGGCATTGTCTTCCTTTGGGATTGGAATGAAAACTGACCTTTTCCAGTCCTGTGGCCACTGCCGAGTTTACTGAATTTGCTGACATGAGTGCAGCAGTTTCACAGCATCTTTTAGGATTTGAAATACCTCAACTGGAATTCCATCACCTCCACTAGCTTTATTCATAGTGATGCTTCCTAAGTCCCACTTGATTTCTCATACCAGGATGTCTGGCTCTAGGTGAGTGATCACACGACAATGGTTATCTAGGTCATGAAGATCTTTTTGTATAGTTCTCTGTATTCTTGCCACCTCTTCTTAATATCTTCTTCTGTTAGGTCCATACCATTTCTGTTGTTTATTGTGCCCATCTTTGCATGAACTTTTCCCTTGATATCTCTAATTTTCTTGAAGAGATCTCTAGTCATTCCCATTCTATTGCTTTCTTCTATTTATTTGAATTGATCACTGAGGAAGGCTATCTTATCTCTGCTTGCTATTCTTTGGAACTCTGCTTTCAGATGGGTAATATCTTTCCTTTTCTCCTTTGCCTTTAGCTTCTCTTCTTTTCTCAGCTATTTGTAAGGCCTCTCCAGCAACCATTTTGGTTTTTGCATTTCTTTTTCTTATGGATGGTTTTGATCACTGCCTCCTATAAAATGTCAAGAACTTCCATCCATAGTTCTTCAGGCACTCTGTCTATCAGATCTAATCCATTGATTCTATTTTCACTTCCACTGTATAATCATAAGGGATTTGATTTAACTCATATCTGAATGGTCTAATGATTTTCCCTACTTTCTTCAATTTAAATCTGAATTTGGCAATAAGGAGTTTATGATCTGAGCCACAGTCAGCTCCCAGTCTTGCTTTTGCTGACTCTATAGAGCTTCTCCATCTTTGGCAGCAAAAAATATAATCAATCTGATTTCTGTATTGACGAGCTCATGATGTCCACGTGTAGAATCTTCTGTGTTGTTGGAAGAGGGTGTTTGCTATGACCAATGTGTTCTCTTGGCAAAACTCTTTTAGCCTTTGACCTGTCTCATTTTGTATTCCTGTTTGCCTGTTACTCTAGGTATCTCTTGACTTCCTACTTTTGCATTCCAGTCCCCTATAATGAAAAAGACATCTTTTGGGGGTGTTAGTGCTAGAAAATATTGTAGGTCTACATAGAACCATTCAATTTCATCTTCTGCAGCATTACTGGTTGGGGAATAGACTTGGATTACTGTGACATTGAATGGTTTGCCTTGGAAATGAACAGAGATCATTCTGTCTTTTTTTAGATTGCCCCCAAGTACTGAATTTCAGACTCTCTTGTTGACTGTGAGAGCCACTCCATTTCTTCTAAGGGATTCTTGCCCATAGTAGTAGATATAATGGTCATCTGAGTTAAATTCATCCATTCCAGTCCACTTTAGTTCACTGATTCTAAAATGCCAATGTTCACTCTTGCCATCTCCTGTTTGATCACTTCTAATTTGCCTTGATTCATGGACCTAATATTCCTGGTTCCTATGCAGTATTATTCTTTACAGCATCAGACTTTACCTCTATCACCCATCACATCCACAACTGGGCATTGTTTTTCCTTTAGCTCCATCTCTTCATTCTTTCTGGAGTTATTTCTCCACTGATCTCCAGTAGTATATTGGGCACCTACAGACCTGGAGAGTTCATCTTTCAATATCCTTTCTTTTTGCTTTTTCATACTGTTCATGGGGTTTTCAAGGCAAGAACACTGAAATGCTTTGCCATTCCTTTCTCCAGTGGACCATGTTCTGTCAGAACACTCCACCATCTAATAACAACATATGAGATACAAAATTTTAAATATATCTGTGTAGGATATGATAAGTATAAATCAATATAATATGAATGTATTATATTTAAGTTATTAATGACACCATTCAAGATCCTCCTATTATTATTTTTTCTGTACTTGATAAATTATTCTTAGAGAAATGTTAATATGTCTCACTATGATTATATATGTTTTTCTTTCCCTTATATTTCTTCTGATTTTTGCTTTGTGTGCCTTTGTTGTTAGGTGTCTAATAGTTTATGATGCTTATATTCTTTGTGAATTGTACCTTTTATCATTAAAAATATCCATCTTTGTTTCATTTCTAAAAATTAAATAAAATTGCTTTTCAAAAAAAAAATGCAAGAGTTAAGTTGATATCCTGATTTTCCTATAGAAACTGTACTGCAGGGCACCTAAGTAGACCAACTGGGCCCATTCTTCTATGGTCTGGAGGAATATCAGTAAATAAGGAACAAATGATAGAAAATATACTAATTCATTTAAGAATTACAATTTTCATTAAAGCCATTAGATAAATGGTTGATGGACAACTGTATTTTATATAGTGATAAAGTAACACCCTACTGATTATTTACACAATTGAGTAAGAAAACACATCTGTGCAAAGGGGGAATCAGGCTTTCATCACCCTAACCTGCAGCTCAATCTGAGCACTGCTAAGCGTAGGGCAACCATATAAAACGTGTTTCCTGATTTGATGCACCATGAAGGACACAACATTGTTGTTGTTCTCGTCTCTAAGTCATGACCGACTGCAACCCCATGGACTGTAGCCCTCCAGGCTCTCTCTGTCCATGGGCTATCCCAAGCAAGAATACTGGAATGGGTGGCCATTTTCTTCTCCAGGGAAATCTTCACTACCCAGGGATCCACATCTCCTGCATTGGCAGGCAGATTCTTTACCACTGAGCCACCCAGGCAGAACAAAAACAAGAAGGACATGTCTTATCCAGGTAGAACAACAACAAGAAGCAATGTTACTCATGGTTATTCCAGCCAAAATTATTTAACTGGAATTCATTTCAATTCATTAGGAAATATAGAAAGTTTTCTATAAGAGAACAACAGCCAGATAAATCTGGAAGATAAAATATTATGCAGGAGAACTAGCACAGTCTCCTCAGCAATTCAGTGTCATGATAAAAAGCACTGTTCTAGATTAACAAACTTTAAATAACATAAAAAGAGTCAAAGTATGCATCAGAATTGAATTGTTGTTTCAACAAACCAGTTATGTAAAGAATATTTGGAGGAAAGTTGGGCAATAAAATATGGAATATGGACTGGATTTTCAAAGATATAAAACTTTTTGAGTTGAAAAAGTAAATATTTTAACTAAAAACTTATCTGGAAAAGGCAGTCTACAAAACATGCATAATATGACTTTCTTGCAAAACACTGAGCATATTTTCTGGGGAGGCATAAAAAGACTTCTTACTTTTCTTACCCTTATTTTTCTGTATTTGATTTCTACAATATCCATATACTACTTTTGTAATATAAAAGATCATTTTTAATTAGCAAATACTTGTGATCTTAAGAATATGTAGTCCATTCACATATGTTGTAACTAGTTGGTCTAACTTTTCCCTTGAAACACACCACATTATCTCAGAGCTAAATATCTGGGCCAAATTATTTGTGCCCACTCCCAACTCTGGCAACAGAAACGCTTTCACTGAAAGATGAGACTGAATTATGTATTCGGTTTACTCCAAAGGATATATTCAAACACTACAATATGTAATTGCCTCAATATGATGTCATTAGGAATTTTAGGCTGTTTATGAGTACTTCTGGGAGAAAACTGTCTCAATTCTCAGTATTACAAGCATCAATGTTTCTCATAGGTATCAATGTTACCCATAAATTGGTTTCTTCGTTACTGACACTGACACTTCTAATTATCTTTCACTTTTTCTTTGCTCTCTAGGAAACTTAGAGCCAAGTTCTTAGTTATCCTCTACCCACTCTTCAGTCTGGTGTGTTACAGGCATCAGTTTTCCTGGTGTCTTTATTAATTCCTTACGCAGCTTTTCTCCTTTCTTGGATTTCATCAATTGTTTGATTTTTTAACTAAATATGTTAATTTGGTTAAGAGCTTCTACAGAATGATATGGGATGTTGATTAGCTAATTAAGACTGACAGGGGAAAAAAATCTAAGTATTCTAGCAAATCACCCTGGCTCGATAACCTCAGTCCTATTTCTGACTCAGTCTAGTCATAAGAAAGTTACTTTCCTGGCCTTCATCATGTCAGCTCCCTATGGGAATATCCTCCACACTACAATGTAAAAATGATTCCCTAACCATCCATTGAAAGCCAACATTGTGGAAACAGCCCCATGAAGACATTTTCTGCATGACTGGCGAAGCTGCTATGGAAGACACTGCTTATATTCTTCATAACAAAGTCCAAGAATTCAGCGTTTTCTTTTCATTGCTCCCTAGGGAGTTTCTGTGAGAGTCTACTTCAGAGAAAGGTTTCCATCCACTAGAAACTGCTTTTCCCTTGCCAGGAATCATAATACATACATCACCAAAAATTGGATCTAAAGATAAGTGCTTCAGTCCAGTTTCACAAGTCTCAATCTAAACATTCCCTATTTATCATCAGTTTTCAGTGTTGCCACAGAGCCATTTTGGCAGCCCAAGGACATGATCTGGGAATTGAGCTAAATTTTTAAAGGAACTAATATGTGGAAAGTCTTACCTTTGCAATAAATGCAGACTTCAAAATGATCATCGTACAATGAAACCATAGTACTAAGAGAGATGGTGAATACAACAAAAACTGATTTATAAACCCTTAGCTGGAACTTGGAAGTTGAATCTTACAGTTGGGTAAATAATGGAGAATGAGGTAATGAAGTTTTCTGTCCAACGTGTAAAAAAAATTAATAAAGTTGCTCATGTGAAAATCTCAAAAAAATTAAGAACTCATCAGTTGGAAAAAAAGGCAATATATAAATAGAAAGAAGGGCAATATATAAATAGGGCACACTACTGAATAAACTATTTCTTTTTCATCACTATGTAAAGGCTTAAATAAGTTAAAGGTAAAGAGCACTGATTTGGAGATAGGAGGATATGGGCTTGGATGCTGACTGTGTACTTTAATAGCTTTATGACCTTCAGTTCAGTTCAGTCGCTCAGTCGTGCACGACTCTCTGCGACCCCATGAGTCGCAGCACGCCAGGCCTCCCTGTTCATCACCATCTCTCGGAGTTCACTCAGACTCACATCCATCGAGTCAGTGATGCCATCCAGCCATCTCATCCTCGGTCGTCCCCTTCTCCTCCTGCCCCCAACTCCTCCCAGCATCAGAGTCTTTTCCAATGAGTCAACTCTTCGCATGAGGTGGCCAAAGTACTGGAGTTTCAGCTTTAGCATCATTCCTTCCAAAGAAATCCCAGGGTTGATCTCCTTCAGAATGGACTGGTTGGATCT
>SJYT01001453.1:231136-254941 GCA_006410635.1 Cephalophus harveyi | reverse complement strand
GAGGAGAAGGGGATGACCGAGGATGAGATGGCTGGATGGCATCACGGACTCCATGGACGTGAGTCTGAGTGAACTCTGGGAGATGGTAATGAACAGGGAGGCCTGGCACGCTGAGATTCATGGGGTCGCAAAGAGTCGGACACGACTGAGCGACTGAACTGAACTGAACTGCATGCTGCTATTTACATTTAAATTTGAATTAATTTAAATTATGTGAAATTTAAGATTCACTTCCTCAATGTCACTAGCAATGTTTCCCTAATGTCTACCATATTGGGCAGCCCAAATACAGAATATTTCTATCATAGCAGAAATTTTTGTTATATGGTACTAGACTAGTTCAACAGTTTAACCCAAAGGAATATCTCTAAAGGTAGGAATTTTAGACAGGTAGATTAGTATACATCTACTGAGAGATGGACTGAGTATTGGCCTCCTCTCTCCCTTCCTCTCTTACCCCCTTTAGCAGTAAGGTATATTTTTATTACACATATTAGGAAATTCAGTTCCAATTGACATAAGTAATACAAGATTTTATGTATCATTACTTACATAACTTGAAAACTGAAAGGGAATTCAGGCATGGTTTAATCAAGGCACAGGCTCCATTTTTCTCTACATCTTTCACGATCTTCTATTAACAGTTTAACCTAATTCTTCTCCATGTTTACAAATGGTTACAGCAGCTCCAGGCTGCACTTCTGTATTCCACACCATTGGGAGAAAGAGATTTTCTCTTCATCCTACCTTAGAATAGATGCCCTTTATCTCACTTACTCCACTCTGCTCAGCCCAATCAATCTTTTTTTTTATTTTTTTAATTTTTTAATTTTTATTTTTACTTTATTTTGCTTTACATTACTGTATTGGCTTTGCCATACATTGACATGAATCAGCCATGGGTGTACATGAGTTCCCAATCCTGAACCCCCCTCTCACCTCCCACCCCATATCATCTCTCTGGATCATCCCTGTGCACCAGCCCCAAGCATCCTGTATCCTGTATCGAACATAGACTGGTGATTCGTATCTTACCTGATAGTATACATGTTTCAATGCCATTCTCCCATCAAGACAGTATGGTACTGGCACAAAGACAGAAATATAGATCAATGGAACAAAATAGAGAGCCCAGAGATAAATCCACAGACCTATGGACACCTTATCTTCGACAAAGGAGGCAAGAATATACAATGGATTAAAGACAATCTCTTTAACAAGTGGTGCTGGGAAAACTGGTCAACCACTTGTAAAAGAATGAAACTAGATCACTTTCTAACACCATACACAAAAATAAACTCAAAATGGATTAAAGATCTAAACCTAAGACCAGAAACTATAAAACTCCTAGAGGAGAACATAAGCAAAACACTCTCTGACATAAATCACAGCAGGATCCTCTATGATGCACCTCCCAGAATACTGGAAATAAAAGCCCAATCAATCTTAAGCAACAACAGTATTCAGGTAAATAACATGAACTGAAGTCAAGGACTGGTTACTGAGCCAATCATCATGGCAACTCTATCATATGAGGCAGATTTGCTTAGGTCTGTGAGGATTCACGCTGGGGCCTGAGATGGAGTCAATGCCCAAACACACACACCAAAAAACACTGTGCAGCTGCTATGCAATCGGGGTGGGTAGTTCTCCAAAATAAAATACTGTTGTGAAGGGGAGGAATGGATGATGGATGCTGGGCAGGCATCCAACACGTGTGCCCCTATGGCCTCGTATAAAGTAGATTTCACCTTTCATTTTGAGAGGTATATTGAGTCCAAAACTGCAAAAGTTCAGATATTTTAGCCTACTTACAGGCTTACAAGTTAGCCTGCCATAGTTACCTCTGTGTGTGTGTGTGTGTGTGTGTGTGTACTGACAGATACGTCAGATCTCTGGGTCAGAGAACAGACCAGTTATCACTAACAGCAAGAAGAACAGCCAGAGCAGCATCTTGCTTCTGCTGCCCACAGAGCAGCATGGTGGGGACCAGATGCTCACCTGTGCAAGCAGAAGGCTTTTCAAGGAGAGGATCCTTGAAATTAGGAGATGTATAGCTTATATCTGGTTGCTGCCCCCCTCCCCCCCACCCTCGCCCAGCATAGAAAAGAAAGAGCTTCAAAACCCTAGAAGGTAAGCAACTTTCTCTCTGAGAAAGTTTCTTCATCTCTCTGGAGAAATTCAGGCTTCCTTGGTGATTGGTTTGATCTCCTTCCAGTCTGAGATAGTCACAAGAGTCTTCTCCAGCACCACAGTTCAAAAGCATCAATTCTCTGGTGCTCAGCCTTCTTTATGGTCCAACTCTCCCATCTATACATGACTACTGAAAAAAGAAAAAAAGATAGATTTGACTAGATGGACCTTTGTTGGCAAAATGATGTCTCTGCTTTTTAATATGCTATCTAGCTTTGTCGTAGCTTTTCTTCCAGAAAAGCAACAAAGGTCCATCTAGTCAAAGCTATGGTTTTTCCAGTAGTCATGTATGGATGTGAGAGTTGGACTGTGAAGAAAGCTGAGTGCTGAAGAATTGATCCTTTTGAACTGTGGTGTTGGAGAAGACGCTTGAGAGTCTCTTGGACTGCCCGGAGATCAAACCAGTCGATCCTAAAGAAAATCGGTCCTGATTATTCTTTGGAAGGACTGCTGCTGAAGCTGAAACTCCAATACTTTGGCCACCTGATGCAAAGAACTGACTCATTGGAAAAGACACTGATGCTGGGAAAGATTGAAGGCAGGAGGAGAAAGGGAAAACAGAGGATGAGATGGTTGGATGGCATCACCGACTCAATGGACATGAGTTTGAGTAAACTCTGAGAGTTGGTGATGGACAGGGAGGCCTGGTGTGCTGCAGTCCATGGGGTCACAAAGAGTTGGACATGACTGAGCAACTGAACTGAACTCACCTGAAGCATCTTTTAATTTCAAGGCTGCAGTCACCATCCGCAGTGATTTTGGAGCCCAAGAAAATAAAATCTGGCACTGTTTCCACTTTTTCCCATTCTATTTGCATCATTTGCAAAACCAGTCCAGAACTGGTTACCACAGTCACATTTAGACTGTGAAGTGAGGCTTAGGGGATATAAAATTGTGCACAGGAAGTGTGTGGTACTGTTTGGGTACACCACTTGTAGTCCCTGTCTTCCACCCAGATCCAGTTTATCACTGAATCCCATAGGGCAGAACTCGCTTCGGGCTTCCCTATCGATGAAATGTCTGCTCTCTATATTCTTCTCCCCTTGCTCTAGGTTTAAATCAGGAAAATCCTCCAACAACTTCTCTGGAATTCCACTGCTGAAGTTCTATTTCAAAGACACAGATGGGTAAGTATGCTAATTAGCATCACTCTGAATTTCTGGCAAAGATTTCAATGGTTCCTGTGAAACATTTCCAGAAAGCATTATTTTGTTCTAATTTTTCTTTGTTTTCTGTATCTAGACAATAAATTGTACTTATTAGAGTCCATCTGTATGAATAACAAATAATTTTTAAAGATCCTGAATGTACTCTCAGGCAGTCAATAAAGCCCCATAAGTAAGTTTGAAAAAAGGCCAATCATGCTGCTTTTACTATTTGTTTACAAATTGGTTTCAATTTCAAGATTCAAAGGGATGGAACATACAAATGTAACTGTCATTACTGAAAATTATGTATACCCCTTGGAATGACGCTCTACTCAAGGCCATTTCCTACAATAACTCAGTCAATGACTGATGTCCAACCAAATATCTCACTTCCAGAGTAAAGACCATCTAGTCCTTGAACTAAATTGAGAATCCGTTTGGAGAAGTAGAATGAAGTCAAACCTGGAGTTGTCCAATCAGTCTTTCTTTCATACAGACTCTGGGGAATCTTTATCCAAGTGCAAGGATTGGCCTCGGGTAAGGCAGCTTGTTTGAGCCTGAGTTCAAGAGGTAAGGCCCTGTAGGACCCTTACAGGAACATATTTTCTTTACAGAATCAGATTTAACGGGCTGGTGAAGATCAGTCAGGACTACACTAGCTCAAGGCTTCCCCATTAGATTGCTTTCTGTTTTGTGACAGTCCAAGAAAGTATGGTTGCCTTCAACTGGGAGGTAATTGTTTGGTCTCTCCCTTCTTATTAATAACAGGGCATTTCCAATGCAGTACATGGGTCTGATTGAGCATATGGAACCTTTGTTGGAAATCAACTATCTACCCCCAGGCCCTTCCTTATGGCTCAGGCAGTAAAATGTCTGCCTGAAATGCAGGAAACCTGGGTTCAATCCCTGGGTTGGGAAGATCCCCTGGAGAAGGAAATAGCAACCCACTCCAGTACTCTTGCCTGGAAAATCACATGGATGGAGGATCCTGGTAGGCTACAGACCATGGGGTCACAAAGAGCTGGACACGACTAGGCAACTTGACTTTCTTTCTTCCTCCTACCCCCCAGACCACACAGTTGTCCTCTGAGTCTCACCCAGAGCCAGTGCACATGGTTCAAGAACAGACTCAACTAAAGCCCCAAGGAGGATCCCAGAAACAGAGGAGAAAAATCCATTTTTTTTTCCCAACTGGTTGTAAATATGCAGTCTATTTGCTTGCAGGTCACTCCTTAGGTTTTCAGGGATTTCTCTCTCTTACTAAACTAGAGGGCTGATTCAGCCCCACAGCCATATCAGAGAAAGGATGTCCTGGAGGAGAACATAGTCTCTCTCTCTAACTGAGCAGCAATACGATGATTTCAAAGTTACCTACCCTGACATACACACACACACACACACACACACACTCCCCATAACATAGCCTTCCACCTTCCCTTCCACTCCAAACTGGAAAATTAAAAATAAAACCAAAGACAGAAGGAAGTAAAGATGTGAAAGTGAGGTATTCTTTTTTTTCTTGCCATCTACACCCAGACATCTTTACCTGGTCATTCATATGGTGCTGGCAAGAGTCCAGTGTATGCACAGGCAGAATCTAGACATTGGATGTGACCTATTTGTTTTTTAATTAACACAAATATTTAAACCATTTTACTACATGAAGTCTATCTTCTCTTATAGCATTGGGGTTTTAGGGGCTTTGTTGTGGTGGTTTTAACTCTGTCTTGCCTGAGATTTGAGGCCTGGCCAGGAAGCTCCCTTTTCTTGTTGTTTTTCAGTTGCTCAGTCGTCTCTGACTCTTCATGACCCCATGGATGCAGCACACCAGGCTTCCCTGTCCTTCACTGTCTCCCGGAGTTTGCTGAAACTCACTGTGTAGGTGATGCCATCCAAACATCTCAACCTCAGTCACCCTCTTCTCCTCCTGCCCTCAATCTTTCCCAGGAACAGGGTCTTTTTCAATGAGTTGGCTCTTCGCATCAGGTGGCCAAATTATTGGAGCTTCGGTTCCAGCATCAGTCCTTCCAGTGAATGTTCAGGGTTAATTTCCTTTAGGATGGACTGGTTTGATCTCCTGTTAAGTCCACACTCCCAGACTCTTCCAGTAGGCTCTCACACTCAGGTCCACTATATACGAGCACTCATCATCCCACTGCCAGATACCTGACAACTTGGGACAGTCCCTGTGCCCCAAAGCCAGCTGCAAACCACAGGGACCATGGAAACCTCACTAACCCAGGAGCTGGCCAGCCAAGCTCCCTGGCAGCTCCAGCTTGCTTGGACCTTCCCCAGATGTGGTCCCCTTTGTGATGTCCCCAGGGGCAGCCTTCTCTCCCACTAGTTCTGCCCTTCATCTAGCTCAGTGACAATGCTGTTTCCTGCCCCACCAAAGAATCTTTAATCTCGGTAGTCACACCACCAATCAGAAACAAACTGCAGGCCTTTTCCCACCACATTTTTGAAGAACTAAAGAAACCTTACTTTTAAAGGAAAAGTCACAGCCCATTTCCATTGTCTTTGAACAATCAAGAAAGGTGCTGGAACCAACCAATTTGAACCATCACAGCTAAAAAATTTACCTCATCCACACCTCGACTCCAAATCCCCCCTTTATAAATAAATATTTTGAAAAGGAATCTCATTATGTCATCTTCTTAATCTGGAGATTAATCTTAACCTTCTCCAGATTAGGAAGATGACATAATAATGCATTTTATTCATATGAGTTTTAAGTCATAAAATACATTTTGAATTCTAAAAATAAAAACATAAAGATTATACAGCCACAGAGCCCTCTCCATTAGCCCTTCCAAGAACACGAACTCACCCTGTGAAAAAGCCCATGGAAAATGTTCCCAGGATTACGCAGTCCTAGTATCTGATTCGGCAGGTGTTGATCCTCTCCACTTCCCCTGAAACTTTCTGCTTTTTCACACACTGTACTGTCTCGACAGAGAACCATGAGGAATAAACACTTTTTGAAAAGCAACATCTTATAATAAAATGTATTAGCTCATTTCTGCCTTTGGACACCATCCATTGCATCCAACATGAGATGACACTGTGCAAAACCCCCAAGTGGGCTGGCAGCCTGTGTGGCTCCCCATGTGAGACTGAAACCGAAGTGCGTTCCCCGGGACCCCAGAGACTAAATTATCACAGACCCAAAACAGCAAAAGGGCAGGAGGGCGCCCTCTCCTTGAAGGTTGAGTAAAGAGCTCTCCCCCTGTCTTCCTTCCTTGGCACTTCCACGAGGGGAGAATAGCCCAGCTGCCTGTCGGCCTTTCTCTCTCATCAAGTCCTCACAATCCCGCTGCACATTTCTCTAGTATAAAGACACAAGTAGTAGGGAGCAGAGTTGCTCTGTCAGTCCACCATTGTTCATATTTTTAAAGTCTTGAATACAGAGTTTGGAGAGGAAAAAAAAAAAAGTATTTCAGCTAGGGTTAATGGAATGAAAATAGTGAAAAATAAAATTCCAAGTGAAAACCCTAAGGACTAAAGATTTGAACTATTAAACTTTTCTTCCCCCATTAGAAGGAAATGTGGTGAAATTTTATATGGTTTCCCCAAAGTGTCAGTCTCATCACTCTTTTGCTTAAAGACAATGGTCAATAAGGATTATAACCTTCCTTGAATAAACAAGAGTGGACATACAGTATTAAGCACAACATATTACTATTATCATTTCCCTGCAGGGCTTTTTCTACCCACATAAGCTTCTGTAAAGGCTTTCTTAGGCTCAAGGATACAAATCGTATCAAACTAGCACTGGCCTAAAATTCATTGATTTTTAGGTCATGACCTTTAAGCAATTAACAGAGGATTTATTAAGCCATGGTAACTTTTTCTATAACTCTGTAGTGAAAAGATAATTGTTCTGAGTCAAAAAAATGTGCTATAAAGAAAAGCAAGTAAGAATCTTTTTGCCCTAGTACCCTGATGTCACAGTTTTCCTTTATAGTTCAAAGAAAAAGTTTATGAAAAAAGTCGGCACCTCTGTCTACACTTGTCAGCATCTCTAACTTTGGCATTCAGTAAATCGGATGGACTCAAGGGTATACTAATCATGAAGTGTATTTTGTACTCTCCTGCCTACGAAAAGACAGCATGATTGCCTATTAACAGAAAGTCAGTTGTTGACAGGCAGAGCCATTAAAACATAAGTGATCTTTCATTCCAGCTCTCCTTGAAATCATTTTGCCAAAAAAAATGGAACTACAGTATCCTCAAAAGTTAAGAGAAAGGAATGTAAAAGAGAAAACACAAAGAGGAAGAGAAAAATCCTTTGAATTTTTTAAAATCAGAACACCCTTTTTTTAAAAAAACTTTTTATTTTGTATTGAAGTATAGCAGATTATGGGCTTCCCTCCAGGCTCAGACAGTAAAGAATTTTTCTGCAGTGCAAGAGACCCAGCTTCAATCTCTGGATCAGGAAAACACTTTGGAGAAGGGAAAGAAAACCTACTCCAGTATTCTTGCCTGGAGACTGCCATAGACAGAGCAGCCTGGCAGACATGACTATCACTCGTGATTCATAGCAGATTAACAGTGTTGTGATAATTTCATGTGGACAGTGAAGGAGTTTGGCCATACATATACATGTATCCATTCTCCCCCAAACTCCTTTCCCCTCCAGGCTGCTACATAACACTGAGCAGAGTTCCCAGTATGTCCTTCTTGGTTATCCATTTTAAATACAGCAGTGTTGGACCTCTCTCTCTCTCCTATGTCCAGTATTTTCTTGGAGTACAATTGTACAAGCACTCAGAGTTGATTTGTTATACATTCTAGCCTCCATTAGACTTATTAAAGAGTATCCATTTATAGATTATAATTCAGAATTACAAAACTGGAAAAGTCTCTTCCTTATTAAATTCTAAAATGCAATAAGATAGTACCTCACAGTTATATTAGAACAAATTGAACAGGGAATATATCAAACCAAAGACTGGTTATGCTGATGAACCTAGAGAACCATTTAAGCTTTCAAATTCATCTCAGGGCAATCTTCCATTATGTTAAGCACTTTGTATTCTTTGATTTACAGCATTGATGTTAAGGTTTTCTTAAAATTTGGCAACATATATCTAAAGGTTGTTTCACTGTAAAACTAATAAATGTCAAGAACTCAGAAATAAGCTATGGATTCCCCAAATGTCAGAGTAACTGAAACAGGATATAATACCTTTCACCCAAGTAGTGTCACCAAATCTGTAAAGATAGAAATCAGTGCCTAGAGAAAAAAAGACAGGTTTTCCTTGAAGTGTTTCCTAGAGACTAAGTCTGTAAGAAAAACATGGCAAATTACTGGAAGAAAAAGATGTTGCAGAGACTACTAGCTGCCCACTGAGAAAGATAATGGAGTTCTTCCTTTCTTCTCTCTAAAACTTGCCATCGTGAAATGGTTGCCCAAGCTGGGAGGGAGTTGCTGGCAGCCTCCATTCCCTTTGGTTCTGTGATTAGACCCAAGAGTTTGTCAGTGGACTGGAACAAAGGTTATAGTTTGATTCCATATCACTGGCTTAGACTTTTTCTCTTCCTCCTTTTTTCTTGCTAGGAGATCCTGAATGTCACCTGTTGGCCATTGCAACACCACTGTTCACCTGGCTCCCAAAATCCCTGCACAGAGCAAGAGCCAGCTGCCAGTCTGAAGCACTTACTCCAGAGAAAATGGGAAAGCAGAAAACATAGTCTTTCAGCCACTGAATTTTGGAATTTCTATGTTCAAGCAGCTTAGGTGAACCTAACTTAACACAGAACAAAGAAGAGAAAACACTGGGAAAAGCAACAGGAAAGAATTGGAGAGGATCATCTAAAATCTGAGCATAAAATCTCTGATATGCATGCATGCATGCTAAGTTGCTTCAGTCATGTCAGACTCTGTGCAACTCCATGGACAGCAGCCCACCAGGCTCATCTGTCCCTGGAATTCTCCAGGCAAGAGTATTGGAGTGGGTTGCCATTTTCTTCTCCTGGATCTCTGATAAATACGAGATAAAATCCTCAAACTATTTGATCTAGACTTTTTTACAACAAATAATTATTGACTATCTAACTTTTCCAGGAACTCTGGGAAACATAGGTGAAAAAGACAAAGTCCTGCTCTTGAAAACATCCTATCTTGAGGTACTTGACAGCATCACATGGAAGAAAACACACTCTAGAGACACAACAGCCTTCCTCCTGCTACCCTTCTCTCCGCCTCTCTTCCTCACAGAGATGGAATGTTTTCCAGGAACTCTGGGAAACATAGGTGAAAAAGACAAAGTCCTGCTCTTGAAAACATCCTATCTTGAGGTACTTGACAGCATCACATGGAAGAAAACACACTCTAGAGACACAACAGCCTTCCTCCTGCTACCCTTCTCTCCGCCTCTCTTCCTCACAGAGATGGAATGGCTAATACACCTGATTTGTACAGAAGAGAGGGAAAGCTTAGATTGCTTGAACATAATAGTGTCAGGTTTTTACTACCTATCTTGATGATTTTTTTTAAATGTATGCCCTATCACTGATTAGCTTATAACGTGTGCTTTGCAATAACTAACTTTGTGAATTTTAAAGGCTGGAGGATGATATTTCTACTTATTAGAGAGAAATTCTATCCTGAAAAGTTGTTGGCAGTGTATTCATATCCTTTTTAAATTATAAAGTTTTTTATAAGTAGTAACTTCCAAGGATGGAGAAAGAAATGGCAACCCACTCCAGTATTCTTGCCTGGAGAATCCCAGGGACGGGGAAGCCTGGTGGGCTGCCATCTATGGGGTGGCACAGAGTCAGACACGACTGAAGCAACTTAGCAGTAGCAGCAACTTCCAAGGAAGACGTTCAGACCCACAGTACTGGTTCTCTATGATTCTCCACAACGTTGAAAGTGGAAACCAAGTTTTATTTACTAAATATTCACCTTGTACCATGCCTGGTATCCAGCAGGAATTTGAAGAGGTTATTAGAATTACAGGTAGGTAATGCACACATTACAAACGAATTGATAAGACCTAGAAGCCCAAACCACAAAGATATTAGCAAGGCTGAGAAGAGAAAGTATGGTCTTGCCTCTTAATACAGTGTTCTTATAATATTTGCTGATTAATAAGTATGCTGCTTCATGAATCAAATTGCTTAGTATTAGCTGTCATGCTTCTGGTTAAAATAAAAGAAGGAACATTTTTTTTCTCTGTTTGCCTAACTGTTGGCCATTTCTAACTCACTAGCTATATTCAAAAAACTCAACTGAATCTAAAATTTTATGTATGAAAATATTATTAATCATAATGAAATTGAGTCTTAAAATAAATCCAGTTACTGAGTTGTTTAAAGAGTAACATAATTTGATGATTAGGGATTCTTGGCAGTGTGGTGGGGAGAGATATGCCCTGGGGGGAACAAATCATAATTCTGAAAAAATGTCTTCAAACTCTTCAAACTGAGAATGCCTTCCTGCTCCCCTTGAAAATAATAAAGTCCCTTAGGAGGTGTTGGGCATGACCACTCTGTCCAGCCTTACCATCATAGCCTCCCACTCAAAGCCTTTGAGATCTGTCCGGGAAGAAAAAAGCTGAGCTCTATGCAGGAGGTGATTGACAATGAGAGAATTAAAGGCAATCAAGGTCTAAAAATATATTATCAGAGCTGCTGCTGCTGCTAAGTTCCTTCAGTCGTGTCCAGCTCTATGCTAGCCTCCCACTCAAAGCCTTTGAGATCTGTCCGGGAAGAAAAAAGCTGAGCTCTATGCAGGAGGTGATTGACAATGAGAGAATTAAAGGCAATCAAGGTCTAAAAATATATTATCAGAGCTGCTGCTGCTGCTAAGTTCCTTCAGTCGTGTCCAGCTCTATGCAACCCCATAGACGGCAGCCCACCAGGCTCCCCCGTCCCAGGGATTCTCCAGGCAAGAACACTGGAGTGGATTGCCATTTCCTTTTCCAAAGAGATATGCTCTTATTTTTCACTTCTTCATTCCTTAAGAGCTTGTGGAATTTACAACATCTACCAATATTATCAGACATACCCAAGATGCTAAAAGACTCAGTCTTTATCTAATCTGAGAAAAAGAAAATAAAACATATATGAATGAAATGAGAGAATAAGTTATGAAGTGTATGCTAGATATACATATATATATCATATTTTATGTGTGTATGTGCTTATGTATATATAGATTATTATATTCACACCTGAGTGTACTCAGAGTAAAGGTGGGAAGGTTAATAAGAAAATACTCTAGCTAAAATAAAAGAATTTTCCAAATGGGGAAAAATGCTGTTCACTTGCTAAGTCATGTCTGACTCTTTGCAACCCCATGAACTGCACCACACCAGGTTTCCCTGTTTGAAAAAGACTAAAAGGAAAAAAAACTGCATAGCAAATAACTGAGGGATGTCTTTGGCCATGTTGCAAAGTACCCAGAAATGAAGCTAAAAATGGTTAGATGATGATGATACTTGAAAGTAGGAATTAGAGGGTCTTGAAGATCAGACTCAAAACTTTACATATGTGATAACTGATAACAGAAAACTACCATTAAGTTCCTGACTGAAGAATGCACTGTAATAAAAACAGTTCTTGTAGGATATTTCCCTCCAGTTGTAAATAAGGATCTGAAATGTCCAAATCAGAGATGTTAGGATACAGTATAGAGATTCAATAGGAAGTTTGTAGTGACTGCAGAAGAGTGATGGGTGAATATAGAGAGAAAAGAATGACTCCCAAGTTATTCCAGAGGAAAATCTAGAAAGATTTGGCATATAAGAGGAGGTGTGTGCCAATGGAAAAGAAATAGTCAGAAATAGCTCTGAAGCTATGAGACTGAAGAGTGTTTTCCATTGCTGTAGAATTATTAGCAAACAGTTAAAAATCGATTTTTATCTTGGCCTCTTTATAGAAAATTGAGACATTCATGGTCACAGATCTTTTTATCATAATTTTTCTCCTGTTTTTCATGCAGAATGAAATATATACAGATCTTTTTATTTTTACACATGCAACACACACACACACACACACACACTTCCTCAAAGAACATATTTTGAGAAGTGACATATATAGTTTTTACATTCAGCACAACCTATATGCAAGGTGAATTTATATATCATCATTTCTTATTCCTCAACACCTCCAACAAAATAAACTCTAGTGTTTCCAAATGACCACATTCCTGAATACTTGGCCATGCCTCTGTGATCTAGTATCATGCCTCTGTGATTCTAGAATGCATGTGATTCTAGGAGGTGGTCCTATCAGATATTCATCGTTCTTATTAACCTGGAAAGTACCAACATATCCTTTGAAACCCACATTTTTGATTCCTCCCCTGTGATTCTTTTCACAAAGCCCTCTCCTCTCCTCAGCAAGCATTTTTGGTACCATTGAGCTAAATAAAAGACATTTCAGGTACAAAGACAAAATATCACTGTCTTTCAGGGAACTGACAATCTAATGAACTGACAAAGATATTCAGAAACAGTTATAATAAGAGAGGTTTTATTATAAAGGCAGAGTCTGTACAAAGTAAAGTAGAAAAAGTGAAAGTGTTAGTCTCTCAGTCCTGTCCAACTCTTTGTAACCCCATGTACTGTAGCCCATCAGGCTCTTCTGCCCACAGAATTCTCCAGGCAAGAATACTGGAGTGAGTAACCATTCCCTCTTCCAGTGAATCTTCCTGATCCAGGGATTGAACCTGGGTCTCCTGCATTGCAGGCAGATTCTTTACAATCTGAGCCACGAGGAAAGCAGTAGAAAACATAAGTAAAAAATATCTAAGTCTTTTTGTGAAAGGCAAGAAAAGATTCCCTTATAGTCTGCACATTATTCTAATGATAAAGGTTATTACATTTTTTATAACTATTTTGATCTGTGTGTTATCAGTTCAGGTTCTCTGATAAGCAGATGTCAAGATAAAGTACAAGACAGGTATTGGAGGTAAAGTTCGAGAAACAGAAGACAAGGAGCAGGAGTTGGCAGGGACAGCTATTATACTGGAAGGCACACCTGCCACCTGCAAGTGGGAAAGAGGAAGGGGACAGGATTGGGTAGGAAGAGCTTCAGACTGCAGGGCGATGTTTAGAAAGTCTTGGGACACATGTACCCCAACATTTACTGCAGCACTATTTACAATAGCTAAGACGTGGAAACAACCTAGATGTCCATCAGCAGAGGAATGGATAAGAAAGTTGTGGTACATATACACGATGGATTACTCAGCCATAAAATGGAACACATTTGAGTCACTTCTAAGGAGGTGGATGTACCTGGAGTCTATTATACAGAATGGAGTAAGTCAGAAAGAAAAAGACAAATCCCGTATGTTAATGCATATATATGAAATTTAGAAATATGGTACCCATGTTCCTACATGCAGGGCAGCAAAGGAGAAAGAGAAATAAAGAGCAGACTTTTGGACTCAGTGGGAGAAGGTGAGGGTGGAATGATTTGAGAGAATAGCATAGAAACATGTACTTTACCATATGTAAAATAGATGACCAGTGCAAGTTCAATACATGAAGCAGGGCACTCAAAGCCGGGGTTCTGGGGCAACCCAGAGGGATAGGAAGGGGAGGGTGGTGGGAGGGGGGTTCAGTATCAGAGAGACACATGTATACCTATGGCCGATTCATGTTGATATATGGCAAAAACCATCACAATATTGGAAAGTAATTATCCTCCAATTAAAATTAGTTAATTAATTAAACAAAAAAGAAAGTCTTGGCCAGGCCAATGGGGAAATGAACCCCAAAGATTACCTGTAGAGGAATCCTGCCTTAGACAAAAAGGATCAGGCCCAATACTTCCACCATCTCAATCATGGATTGGGAGATCTTTGGGGAGAGCTTCACCTCAGCTCAAATATTGCCATGAATCCAACGGGCACAGGGGAGGTCAAGTAACTTGCAAGGAGTGGCAAGTTCTCTCTTGAAGGGAGAGCTGAGAATTGTGTCTGCATGACTGCTCCTGTCTGATTGCTCCAATGCTGAACTCTTCCAAGTTCCATATCAAGTATAGTCAATGCCTGTTTCCAGCATTTTTTACAGCATCTGAAACTCAGTAAGTGCTTAATAAAATAACATTTTTATACTTTCAAATTTTGTCAACATAACTTATTTTTAACTCAAGTATAGCTGTTATACAATATTGTATAAGTTACCTGCCCACAGTAGAATGATTTACAGTTTTCAAAGGTTGTACTCCATTTATAGTCATTATAAAATATTGGCAATATCCCCCATGTTATAAAATATATTCTTGGAGCTTACTTTATACCTAATAGCTTGTACCTTGTAACCCCTTCTCCTATACTGCCCTATCCCCACTTCCTCTCCCTGTTGGTGAAGGTGAAGGTGAAGTCGCTCAGTCGTGTACGACTCTTTGCGACCCCGTGGACTGTAGCCTACCAGGCTCCTCCGTCCAGGGGATTCTCCAGGCAAGAATACTGGAGTGGGTTGCCATTTCCTTCTCCAGGCTCCCTGTTGGTAACCACTAGTTTTTTGTCTACGTCTGTGAGCCTATTTCTGTTTTATTATATTCATCCATTAGTTTTATTTTTCAGATTCCACATATAAGTGATGTCATACAATATTTGTCTTTCTCTGCCTGACTTATGAAATGACATTTTTGAATGTAGTATGGTATGTTAGGAATCATGGATACAAAATATGTTATTTATTTGATCTTATAAATCTTATTAAAATATTAATGACACTGTTAGGCAACAACCTGGATGACAAAGGAAAAGATAGGAACAGAAATTGCTACAAGACTATAAATCTTACACAGAATGGACCCAGTGGCAATGGGCTTCTAAAGGCTTCTAAAGGCTTGCCAAATTCCAGATTCCCAAAGTCATCTGGATAATAGACTTTCATTACAGTTCCGCAGAAATTAACTTAGGAATGTGCTTGGCCCAAACTAGGACAGCTCAGGAGGTTGGCAATGATGGGTGTTACATAGCCCTGAGAGATGTTCAGGGCTTTGTATACACTGCCCCAACAAGGACCTGCTGAATAGCACAGGGAACTCTGTTAAATGTTATGTGACAGTCTGGATGGGAGAGGAGTTTGAGAGAGAATGGATACATGTATGTGTATGGCTGAGTCCCTTTGCTACCCACCTAAAACTATCTCAACATTGTTGACTGGCTATACACCAATGTAAAGTAAAACACACACACAAAAAATAAAGATATTCAGGACTAAGTATACCTTTACAATCACATTGTGCATTGTGTGACTCTGAACTTTATGAGACTTAATGTTACCCTTGCTCACTCAAATTTAACGGGTGCAACTCTGTGCTCAATGTGAGGATCTGATAAGCTTGCACTATCTTCCATCAAACAATGTTGTGATTTCTCAACTAAGTACTCTAATTGAGCTGACTTCCTTAGGCTTATTTTAGATAATTAAATCTTTAGATTTACCCAAGTGGTACCTGTGTATGAATCCTTTCAGTCTTCCAAGCCTATTATTAACATCTTCAATATAGTGATTATGCAAATTGGTGACAACGGTGAGATAGATGCAAAAAGTCTTGAGGTCAATTGTGCTTACATCTTTGTGGAGGAAGTTCTGGGATAATGGAGGGCAGGGGAGTGAAACTGTGGTCCCCAGTTGCTTTGCTGACCCTCTGTTATTTGGGCTAAGACCTTAATACAAGTGAGGTAAGATAAAACATTTTCTGTGAAGAATAAGTAATATGCTATTATATGCTATTATTACTTATTTTTCAAGTGTAATAGAAGGTCTGACTATCTGTGTAAAAATTAATTAATAATTAAAATTTCCAATGGCCCAGTAATTTCCTGACACAATGACTAGGGACTCACTAAAACCTGGGGCGTGATAGAAGGTGGAGGTAACAGAACAAATCTTAACAAACAATAAAAAAAGATTTGAATCACATTAAAAGTCATATGATGAGCTAGGGCAGGCAGAAAATGCTTGGAGATGGAGATGACCATGAAAATCTGTTCTCAGAGAAAAGAAGGGAGTGGTTATTTCAGGATGGCATTAGAACAAAAAAAAAAAAAAAAGAGAGAGAGAGTTGCAGAAATAAATAAAAGAGAAGTTAACATATTCTAGCTATGGTATGGGAGCCTTTGCAAAATAAAAAAATTTTTTAAGTTGATAAATTACATGTTCATTTGTTTATATCTCGCCTTGCTCCAAAAAGGATTCATGGCCACTTATCAGAATATTAGATTGGAGTCATATTGTACAGGACCTTAAATTCTGGGCAATAGAATTTATTTTCCAAGAAGGATGTCAATCATAACTGTGCTTGATGAACTTCCATCTTTAGGCAAAGTATGAATGATCAAATGTAAAGAGAATGCCTGTATACAAAAGCAGATGACCAAAGATTAATCGCAAGGACCACTTTTAAGTGGGATAAACATCTTTTCCATCTATATTACAAGTAAAGCAAATGTATTTGTGTGTATCTGTAGTACAACTGTTTCCTTTTATGTTGACATTTGTGAGAGTTATAAATATTAATGTGCTTGTGCATAATCGCTCAGCTGTGTCCAATTCTTTGTGATCTCATGGATTGTAGCCCACCAGGCTCCTCTGTCTATGTGGATTCTCCAGGCAAGAATAATGGAGTGGGCTGCCATATGCTAGAGAGAGTAGGTAAAAGCAGGCTCCAGACCTAAACCATGATGTCAGACATATGGGTCCAAAACCAAAACCATGATGTCAGACATATGGGCCCACTAGTAAGTGACCTAAGTGGAGCACAGGGATCTCAGGGGACCATACCAAAAGATGACCAAGAATACAGCTTACTACACCATCCTTATATTTCAATGTCTTCATCTAATGAGTATTCCTTAAATCCTGTGTGTCTAAGAGGCAAGCTATTGGGGTGGATGTATAATCTCATCATAGTTTTTCAAAAACTCAAACAGTACATATGAAGAGATCAATTAGAAAACTATTGACATGTCCAGGTAAGAGTAAATGAGGGGGGAAACTGGAAATAGGAAAAACAAATACAAGATGTATTAGGAAGAGTTGGCTGGATCTGGCAACTGCTTAAACGTGGGAGATGACAGGCAACTAGAGAACCCAAAGACCAAAGGTTTTGGATGATGTGGATAGTAGGATGGCAGTGTTGTTAGGGTATAAAAGAAAAAAAATGAATAAAGAAATCTGAGAAAGGACCATAAGTTGCCTACCAAGAGATCAAATTGTGCTCTTAAAAGGAGCATCTTCAACTGCTTATTGGGAACTGAAGCAATACTGCAGATGGATAGGAAGGGAAAGGTAGAAAGTAGAGGCAATAAATATAGATCACTCGAGAATTTTTGTGAAGAAGAGGAGGAGAATGGGTAATAATTCGAGAGATGAAGAATCAAAAACTTTATGCAAAGTCAGAAGAGAGTGATACCTCTAGAGAGGGAAGGAATAAAGGGCCCTGGGGAAAAAAGGGAATGATTGCTGAAGTAAGGCATAAAAGAATTGGAAAGTAACTGAACCCTGAGCATATACTGACAGACTAGTCCTAGAGAAAGAATAAGCAGCTTGCCTCTGAGAAAGAACAAAAAAGTTTGGTGAATACATATGCTGAGATATTTTGAGAAAGGGAGTCACTTCAAACTTAGTCCAAATTCTTCCTAGTCTTTATGAATGTATGTCATTAATAAACCATGTCAAGTGTAACTCATGCATAACAATCTTATGCTTCATTTGAATTTCTCATTTACATGGTTTTGTTTGAATTCTACTTCACATCTGATGCCTTGTCTCTATGCTCTGTTTGCACTGGATTGAGAAAAAATAGATTTAAACAACTTAAAGTGAGAGGCGGGAGTCATAATGATGAAGTAAAAAAATCACAGTAATTTAGGGACTTGCTCACTGCAGTAAACAAAGCCACAAGGAACAAAGGCTCTGTCTTCTTTCTAACAAAAGAGGAATGATGAGGCTTCAGACTACAAAGGGGGATATTTATGTGCACTGACATTTATGTGCACTGCATTTATGTGTACTGCAGATTTGATGTCTGTCTTCAGAGATGCAAGTCAAAACTCTCTGTGCAGTGCCAGTCCAGGTAACGAGACTCTTAAGAGAAGCCTGAGAAGGAAGAATGTAGTAGGCATGGTATTGATAAATAGATTTCTTCCATATCAAATTTGCTCTATTTTTATAATCTGCTTGCATATTCTGCAGAAAGCTAAAATTTTGGTTTCTCAGACCCTTTTCTGCTACTGTTCTGGGCATGACTCAGGCTCTGCCAATCAGATGCAGGTGCATAGGACTTAGGTTCAGAACTGAACTAAATGGAGAGAGACAACTCTTAAAATATAGTTAACTGGTGCTGGTTAGCAGACAGTGGATGGCTCTGAAATATACAGTTCTGGCAGTGGCTTTGGGACTCCCCCATCAGAGGTAAGATGCTATCTTCCTGGAGTAGAAAAGGAAGGAGTTGTGGAAATCACATACAGGAAGTTAAGTTGTAAAAAAGGGAAAGAGACTATAGATATACTAAACTTGCGAGAATATGGGAGTGAAGGCAAAGTGAGAAACAGATAAAAACTTGCGGAGGAATCAGTTCAGGAGAAGGATTTTCTTCAGAGGGTGAGGAGCTTAATACTGGAGATAGACTGAGATGAAACACTCCCTGGAAAACCCATTCTGCCATGTTGTTCTGGGATTCATTTGGAGGTGAGCGCAAAGCCTGCTCCTCCAAATAGTCCAGTGATTTTTAAGCACCTACGTCTCTATATTATATCCCTTTGTGCCAGTGGTTTCTGGAACCTGAATGATGCAATAGATGTGTTGTTGTTGTTGTTCAGTTACTAAGTTGTGTCTGAATTGTTGTGACCCCATGAACTGCAGCACGCCAGCCTTCTCTGTCCATCACTATCTCCCTGAGTTTGCTCAAATTCATATCCATTGAGTCAATGATGCCATTGAACCATTTCATCCTCTGTTGCCCCCTTCTCCTCCTGCCCTCAATATTTCCCAGCATCAGGGTCTTTTCCAATGAGTCAATTCTTCACAGCAGGTGGCCAAAGTATCAGAGCCTAGGCTTCAGCATCGGTCCTTCCAATGAATATTTAGGGTTGATCTCCTTTAGGATTGACTGGCTTGATCTCCTTGCTGCCAAAGAGACTCTCAAGAGCCTTCTCCAGCATCACAGTCAAAAACATCATTTCTTTGGTGCTCAGCCTTCTTCATGGTCCAACTCTCACATCCATACACAACTACTGGAAAAACCATAGCTTTGACTATATGGTAAAGTGATGCAGTGATAGTCTCTGCTTTTTAGTAAGCTGTCTAGGTTCATCATGGCTATTCTTTCAAGGAACAAGCATCTTTTAATTTTGTGGCTGCAGTCACCATCTCCATTGATTTTGTAGCCCAAGAAAATGAAATCTGACACTGTTTTCACATTCTCCCCATCTATTTCCCATGAAAATTTTAGATGTTGAGTTTTTCACTCTTTTCATAGGCTATGCTAATTGACTATGCTAATCTTCACAAAAGATGCCATGACCTTTGTTGTTTGAATGTTGAGTTTTAAGCCAGCTTTTTCACTCTCCTCTTTCACCTTCATCAAAAGGGTCTTTAGTTGGGAGTCAACTGAAAAATATCGAGGCAACCAGAACAGCTAAGGGATGTCCCTTGGTAAAGGGTGCTGATATTGAAGGGAGTTAGTCCTCAGTAGCAGGACTCACTAACAGAAATCAAGATCCAAAGGAAAGGGGGACAGGGGACATTTCTGTCTGTGAAAAGGTATACTGGTTCTGGTCTTGAGAAGAGTATAACCAACAAGATAATCTCTAGAGCAGAAACATCTCTGACATGTTATCTTGCTATATTCTGCCTGGAGTTGGAATGAAGGACCATGTCAAAAGCCCCCAGAGATCACTGTGGATCCACCACAAAGGTTAAAGCTATAAAAAATTAATAAAGTAAAATCTCAATTAAATAGATTCAGGTGGACTTCCCCAGTGGTCCAGTGGTTAAGATTTTGCTTTCCAAAGCAGGGGGTACATGTTCAATCCCTGGTCAGTTAGCTCAGATCCCACATGCCTAATGGCCAAAGAAACCAAAACATAAAACAGAAGCAATATGGTAACAAATTCAACAGACTTTAAAGATGGCACACATACAAAGTAAAAGAACAAGAAAAAGAAAAGAAGAAAGAAGAAAGATAGAATCAACTGGAAAGCAAGGATTAGAATGGGAATAAAGGACTTCCTTGGTACTCCAGTGGTTAATACTCTGGGCAAGCAAAGCAAGGAGCATGAATTCAAAGCCTGGTTGGGGAACTAAGATGCCACATGCCACACAGTGTGGCCAAAAAATAAAAAATAAATATATTGAAATAAATACATTAAAAATGGTCCACATGAAAAACGTTTTTTCAAAATAAATGAATAAATAAGTAGAGTTGGGAGATCAGAACGGGGAGCTCCCTCAAGCTGTGAAGACAGCAGAGCCCAAGTGAAAGAAAGAAGACCCCTCTTCTTTCCTGGCGAGGACTCAAACAATGAAAAGCCATGGGCCCTTTGTTTCCTTCAATTCTCCCACCTTCCTTTCCCCTCTGTAAAAGCCTTCTCCTTCTCTTGCTATGCAGGGAATTTGCCCAGAGCTCACAAAGGTTGCAGATCCCAAAATTCAGTTCTCAGTCAATCCTGAATAAACTCATCTTCCCCAGAGAAATATCTGGCAGTCTGTTTCAGGTCAACATTTTGGTGGTGCCAAAGGGGTCCAAAGAAGACCTCCACAAAGGCTCCATCGGTGGTGAGCAAACAGGGGAAGTACTCACAATGGAACCCATTGTCATTCACTGTTTTCTCACTAATCCTAGAGCTTGAAGATACATCTTTCTGTCTTTCTCCTGGATCTGAACTCACACCCCTCTTTGCATCTGAAGCTCTTCAGATTTTATTCCAGTCTATTTAAAAGTTTTTTTCTTTCCGGTTAAGACCTTGTTCTGTATGCAGACACTTGTTTAGCACTTCAGTCTGATTTTGAGATCAGACTGTTTCGCTGAAACTGGTTACCCTTCAACCCATTTCTTCAGGACCAGGGGTTGTTTCTCTAAACTGCTAGTTTCTCAGTCTTTAGCTTATTCCTTTAGAAGGGATTGTCCTCAGGAGCCCGGCTGAAAAATCCTTCAGACTGGCTCCCCTGAAACCGAGCTCTCTCCTTAGGACTGGCTGGGATTAGCTTGCAAGATATTTGAATTGAGCTGTTTGTTCTGTAAGCTGCTTAAGCTATTTGGAAATTGTTCTTCAGAGGGAAAATCTCTTAGAAATGGAATCCCAGTTATCTAAGCTTTTCATGGTTTCCTCCCCTACACACAGGATTTCAGGCTAGTTTATGCTTTAAAATTGTGGCTGTTTCACATGCCCATTCCTAACTAAACTGACCAACCTGACCAAAGGCAATTTAAAATATCAATCACCGTTATGGGGAGCATTTCAAATTTCCAAAGTTAATTTTTTTTCAAATTGAACTGACTAAAATGACTAAAAATTTCCAGGACTAAGTAGAATTCTTATCTTGACTTTTATTTTAAGGCTTCTGCATATTATCAGGAGTCTAAAATTTACTCTGAAAAATAACATGTTAAGAATAATGGAGAATAATACTAAGAATAATGTCATTCCTTTATGGCTGCCAAAGCCTCAGGCTTCTCCTCCTTGACTTCTTTTTCTCAGGGCCCCCCTCTGAAGCCACCTTATCTTCTCTCTCAGCTTTTCGTGGTCAGAATTCACCTCCTGAATCATCCTTCTCTTTCTCATCTATTCTGTTTATCCCTCCTCTATACCTTTAATCCCCCAGTGTTAATTATCTGGCCACACTTCTCATTGTCTCTGAAACTCTTCCCACTTCCCTTTCATTGGAGCATGTCAGAACCTGTCCCTTAAAATTAAATTTTCCAATATAGAGAACCAGCTAGTGAGTGACAGTGGGTAGAGGGCAGAGAGGAGGGGCGAGATAAGGGTAGGGGGGTTAAGACATATCAGGTGTAAAATAAGCTACAAAGACATATCATACAACATGGGAAATACTGATATTTTATAGCAACCGTAAATGAGGTATAACCTTTAAAACTTGTGACTCACTTTGTTTTACATCTGTAACTTATACAATATTGTATAGCAAGTATGCTTCAATTTTAAAAATAAAATAAAATTTCAGTTCAGTTCAATCACTCCGTCGAGTCTGACTCTTTGCAACCCCATGAACCGCAGCACACCAGGCCTCCCTGTCCATCACCATCTCCCGGAGTTCACTCAGATTCACGTCCAATGAGTCAGTGATGCCATCCAGCCATCTCATCCTCTGTCGTCCCCTTCTTCTCCTGCCCCCAATCTCTCCCAGCATCAGAGTCTTTTCCAATGAGTCAACTCTTCACATCAGGTGGCCAAAGTACTGGAGTTTCAGCTTTAGCATCATTCCTTCCAAAGAAATGCCAGGGCTCATTCCTTCAGAATGGACTGGTTGGATCTCCTTGCAGTCCAAGGGACTCTCAAGAGTCTTCTCCAACACCACAGTTCAAAAGCATCAATTCTTTGGCGCTCAGCCTTCTTCATAGTCCAATTCTCACATCCATACATGACCACAGGAAAAACCATAGCCTTGACTAGATGGACCTTAATTGGCAAAGTAATGTCTCTGCTTTTGAATATACTATCTAGGTTGATCATAACTTTTCTTCCAAGGAGTAAGCGTCCTTTAATTTCATGGCTGCAGTCACCATCTGCAGTGATTTTGGTGCCCAAAAATATAAAGTCTGACACTGTTTCCACTGTTTCTGCATCTATTTCACATGAAGTGATGGGACCAGATGCCATGATCTTTGTTTTCTGAATGTTGAGCTTTAAGCCAACTTCTTCACTCTCCTCTTTCACTTTCATCAAGAGGCTTCTTAGTTTCTCTTCACTTTCTGCCATAAAGGTCATGTCATCTGCATATCTGAGGTTATTGAGATTTCTCCCGGCAATCTTGATTCCAGCTTGTGTTTCCTCCAGTCCAGCATTTCTCATGATGAACTCTGCATATAAGTTAAATAAGCAGGGTGACAATATACAGCCTTGACGCACTCCTTTTCCTATTTGGAACCAGTCTGTTGTTCCATGTCCAGTCCTAACTGTTGCTTCCTGACCTGCATACAGATTTCTCAAGAGGCAGGTTAGGTGGTCTGGTATTCCCATCTCTTTCAGAATTTTCCACAGTTTATTGTGATCCACACAGTCAAAGGCTTTGGCATAGTCGATAAAGCAGAAGTAGATGTTTTTCTGGAACTCTCTTGCTTTTTCCATGATCCAGCGGATGTTGGCAATTTGATCTCTGGTTCCTCTGCCTTTTCTAAAGCCAGCTTGAACATCAGGGAGTTCACGGTTCACGTATTGCTGAAGCCTGGCTTGGAGGATTTTGAGCATTACTTTACTAGCATGTGAGATGAGTGCAATTGTGCGGTAATTGGAGCATTCTTT
>SJYT01001453.1:190887-217880 GCA_006410635.1 Cephalophus harveyi | reverse complement strand
AAAAAAAAAAAGAATATGTATGAGCTTGTCTTTTTGCCCTTAGTTATTTTTCCAGTGCCTAGAACTGGACCTCATCCATAGTAGGCATCACAAATACTTGTCTGATTAATGAATGGCTAAAAGAAAGTAAACAAAACAAGGCATCAAGGAAGAGTCCCCTGCTTCTTTTGATGGTACCTAGCAGCAGCAACAGCAGCAGTTTCATCCCTTTACAATATCACTTACAATATCACTTCTTGTAAGTGATATGCCTTGCAATATCACATTTTGCTTGCAATAGAATTACTCACTGATAGAATTTCACTTAATATATTAATATGAAACTATTAGCATAATAATAGTAATTACTTTTTACTAACATTTTAAGCTCTTATTATTTTATACTTCACAGATATTATCTGCAAAGTGAGTAAGGTAATAGATGCATTTCTATTTTCAGGATTCCCAAACCCTTACCAAAGGCACTCTTTCCCAGATAGCTATTAGCTGATTTCCAATGAAATTAAAATCTGCACAAAAAGTGTTGAACATGCTTTTTTCTGCATTATTCTTTGTTGCTGTTGCTCAGTTGCTAAGTCGTGTCTGACTTTGTGACCTCGAGGATTGTCACCCACCAGGCTTAGAGTTTGTCCATGGGATTTCCCAGGCAAGAAATGTTGGAGTGGGTTGCCATTTTCTTCTCCAAGGGATCTTTTTGACCCAGAAATTGAACCTTCATTTCCTGCATTGGCATGAGGATTTTTCACCACTGAGCCACCGGGGAAGCCCGCTGCATTGCTCTCAGCTGTCTCTTAAAAACAATCATCTCATTTTCTTGATACAGAATATTTAAATATTTCTGACCAATGTCCCACAGCTTTGAACTTCATCATTTATTATTTATTATGTCACAGATTGCCTTGGCCCTCTTCCCTTAGTTGTACCACAGAAACCCATTAGGTATGTCTTTTGTCAGGTCAGTTTATTCCTCTTCCTGGGTTCTTGTCTTATCACAATAAAAATTTGGAATGATGGACATAAGCATTTAAAACAACAGACAAGTTACAGCTCGGTTCAGGTCAAGCAGACAGATCTTTTATGAGACAGACACTCCCAAGACATGGGAGCAGGCTGACCCCAAAGGAGTCCTCCTTCTTCTTGGCTTCCTCTTTTTATATTTCCTTTCTCCTCCTTTTGGTTATATCTACAGGTGGCTTGTAACCACCATCAATCAAAGAAAAGTGAAAGCACAGTCACTCAGTCATGTCCAACTCTTTGTGATCCCATGGACTGTAGCCTACCAGGCTCCTTCATCCATGGAATTTTCCAGGTAAGAGTACTGGAGTGGGTTACCATTTCCTTCTCCAGGGGATCTTCCTGACCCAGGAATCGAACCCAGGTCTCCCGCATTGCAGGCAGATGCTGTACCTTCTGAGCCACCAGGGAAGGGAATGTAAATAGGTATATGCTCAAGACTGATTGACAATTGCAAGTTATAAAACAGCAAGCTCTGTTGTTTCAGTCTGTTTAATCAGATGCATATATATATAGAATATTTACAAACCCTTAATGGACTCCTAGCTGCCTAAGAGAAACGTCTGTGGTTAGTTTGTGTATTAACCACGTTGTGTACCTAGGGTGCATGTGCAGGAGTTGGAAAAGTCTCTGTGGTTATTTTTGTGGTATATCTGTGAGCTGTCCTGGGATCCGTTGCCTCCTTTTCAGCTAGGGCACTCGTTGTTCATGCCTAACTTCCTATCTAACACTTTTAAAGCACTTCTTGTCAGTACATTTGATCCACACTAGTACATGTGTTCAGTTCAGTTCAGTCGCTCAGTTGTGTCCGACTCTCTGCGACCCCATGAATCGCAGCACGCCAGGCCTCCCTGTTCATCACCATCTCCTGGAGTTCACTCAGATTCACATCCATCGAGTCTGTGATGCCATCCAGCCATCTCATCCTAGGTCGTCCCCCTCTCCTCCTGCCCCCAATCCCTCCCAGCATCAAAGTCTTCTCCAATGAGTCAACTCTTCGCATGAGGTGGCCAAAGTACTGGAGTTTCAGCTTTAGCATCATTCCTTCCAAAGAAATCCCAGGGCTGATCTCCTTCAGAATGGACTGGTTGGATCTCCTTGCAGTCCAAGGGACTCTCAAGAGTCTTCTCCAACACCACACTTCAAAAGCATCAATTCTTCAGTGCTCAGCCTTCTTCACAGTCCAACTCTCACATCCATACATGACCACAGGAAAAACCATAGCCTTGACTAGACGGACCTTATTCGGCAAAGTAATGTCTCTGCTTTTGAAAATACTACCTAGGTTGGTCATAACTTTTCTTCCAAGGAGTAAGCATCTTCTAATTTCATGGTTGCAGTCACCATCTGCAGTGATTTTGGAGCCCAAAAAAATAAAGTCTGACACTGTTTCCACTGTTTCCCCATCTACTTCCCGTGAAGTGATGGGACCAGATGCCATGATCTTCGTTTTCTGAATGTTGAGCTTTAAGCCAACTTTTTTGCTCTCCTCTTTCACTTTCAAAAAGAGGCTTTTTAGCTCCTCTTCAAGTGGCTTTTTTAAAGGCACAACTACTTTTTCCTAGCACCACCAGTGCCCTGAGCAGATGAGCCTATGCCATGAACTGATTGTTCTAGAGACATCCACAGGTAAAGAAGTCTGAAAGCAACATTAGAAGGGTCTGTATGCTTTCCTGGCAAATTATTTTCCTGAGAGAATTTGGTTTAAAAGCCAGTCTCTCCAGTGCAAGCTGTGGGAGTTTCTAGGGAAAATACTCAATCTTTATCACCCAACTGTTAGAAAATCCTTAAGGAAGCACTTAAATAAGAAAGATAGAGACCTGTAATCATGAAATGTGCTTTTAAAGAAAAAATGTAGTCCCATCTTTGAAACAGAAAGCATTCTTTAATCAACAGAAATTATTTACGTGTTTACTTTCTGCAGAAAATGAAGGGTGCTAGCTGCAATTGAGTGATTAAGAAACTATAAATGAATAAGGCCTAGTGTTATAAATACATCTCTTAAATACAGCTTGCTAGATAGACAAGAATATGCCTTTTATGAGAATAGTTCCTCTTATTTATCTTATGCTACTTACAGAATATTAACTCATCAAAACTAAATGTATTCAGATTTTACAAAGATCAAATAAATTTAAAAGTAACTTTTCCTCAGCAGGAGAGACTTAAGGTTTTCTTTAAAAAAAAAAAAAAACAACTAGATATTTTGTATATGGCTTTAATTTCAGTTAATTTTGCTGCAGAATACAAATACTTTAGTTGAGGGTATTACAGATATGAGATCTCTGATTTGATTGTGGACAGCTGAGGTTATTTTGATATTTGACTTTGTTCCTGTAAACCTCCAACAAGACAAGTGTTATTCTCCATTCTGCAACTTTTTATCTCTGTATGAGTGGGCAAGTATTATACCCATAAAGGTCAGAGCCTGGAGAAAGGCCTATTCTGTATGTTTCAGGCTACAGGCAACATTCTTTTACAAAAAGTGCAGAGACAATACAACTAAGCACAGGCAGCAGAGCACAAAGGCTAAGGTGAAAGGAAGAGATTTAATATCCAGCCAGATTTGTTCTTCCATGTTCCATTACAAAAGACAGAATTTTACTGTCTCGTTCTTTTCCATGCTTCTCCTTTCTTCCCCTGTCTTTCCCCCCTACTTGCCACAATGCTGCCAGTCCTATCAATGTTCTCACGTCAAGGTTTCTTGTGTTTCTTAAAAGGAAAACCCTTCCTCCAGTGCTGTAATTAGCAATGAATGGCAGACATCAGGCTTCCCCATCTGAAGAGAAGATGCTTTAGGATTGTATGGTTTGGCAGCCAGCTGTAAAACAGAATAATCCCCGGAGCGAAATCAGCCCTGCTTTGTTCTTTCTCTGTTTTCTTTTTTTCCTTCTTTTTCCTTAAACCACTTTGTATCTCCATTATTTTGATGAAATATGTAAGCATTTCATTAAATCCTTTTTTCTGTTTTTTAGTTCATGGCAATTGCTCCCAAAAGGGTGAGAACTGTGTCATTTGTGTCTCTTATCCATCACTTGGCATATTATATGGACTTCAGGAATATGCTTCCATGAAGACTTTTTGGAACTTTACTATTGAAAATCGGATTTGTACACATTTACCAAAGTAACATAGAAACTCTAAAATCTTAGCATATTAGAGCATATACTCTGGTATCCTCTATTGAAATACTTCCTGGAAATCCATTTTTAAAAAATGACTCCTGTGACCAAAGCCTGAAGACCTTTATTCTCCAGTTTCTGCAGAAGTTTCCTCTTTCTTCAATCAAGTAGGTCTGACACGTACTCAGCATCTACAACCTTCCTTAGCCTGTGTTCTTTGGAAACACACAGTTATTTCTGACTGGATTCAATCCTAACAAAACTGAAATCTTAATATAAAAAATCAGAGTAGTTACAAAGGGGAAAACTTCATGTAAGATGCTTGTAGTTAACTGTCATAAGTTTTTTTTTCCAAAATATACACATTCTCCTTCCATAGTTATTTTTTAAGTTGTTTTAAAAACTGCAATGAACACCTTATAAAAATGTCAGATTATCTTGCCTTTTTATGTAAGATTACCTTGCCATTTTATTAAGGAATATTAATATACATATTGTTGATAAAAATTCAAAATTTAGTAGTACAAAGTCAGTGATTAATAAACTTTACATGGTCCAAGTTTTTTACATTGTTACAGGAAAGACTTCAGAATTATTATGGTAATAAACTAATAGCTGAAAAAATTAAAGTTAATATCTATATTAATAGCACAGAGAATATAAAGCTAAGTTTAAAAGCTGAATTAGAAATAAGCATCGGTTAAGTATGGAATCTCAGGAAGAACTTTTTTCACTTCCACACACTGCACAAAGTAACTGTCCTTTCTTTTTTCACTTTTTTTCCCCCTTCTCCTTATTCTCTGGAATTATGTTCAAATCAGTAGTTTCTAAATTTAGAAATTTGACTGAACAGAAAATTCACCTTTCATTGAGAGAAAATTGTCATGTTACTTTTGTGCTTCAACTTGTTACATTTACCATTTCTTGTTTCACAATCTTTCCAAGAATGTGTCTATTGCAAACAGCCTTGTAGGATAAAGATGGAGTCTCTGCCTTAAGAGTACCAAAGGGCAGGCCTGCTTGCTCTCTACTAGGAAAGATTCAAGTTTCCTAAAGTCAGGCCTCCTCTTCTCTCATGCAGCTCTCTGCATATGCTAGTATAATCTGGCCCTCTGTACATTTCCCTTGGGGCTCAAGAAACTAATGTACATGTACTGATGCCCAAGCTGCATGTTTTATTATGAAAAATAAAATCATCTGTCTCTGAATGAGGAGTTCTTTGTCTTCACACAGCATCCATGAAACTACAACACACTTATCAGCTTGCAAGTATAGCAAAATCTCAGAACCTTCAGAATTCTCAGCAATTTTAAAAAATTAAGACCAAAACCATTGCCAGCTCTTTTTTTCTAAATTTTAATTTAAAAAAATAAAAATTTCTACCATTAACTATCATTATTCTTATATGTAAGTAGTTAGAAAAGATATAACCTCATAATAAAGAACAGAGCAAGAAAAACTTCGTCAAAGACTGGTAACCTCCCAGGCTAAAGACAACGTCCTACATAGAGTTGCCTCAGTGTCAACTCTGCAGAGACCTAAAGAGTAGTGCTTCTGCAAGTTCAGAAGCCTCTTAAGTAAAACCTGTTAGCTTCCCTACAGGAGAGCTGCATAGCTCTCAGCAGAGCCTTTCATAGTCACAAAGGTAGTTTCTTGTAACAGTGAAGGAGATGACATGAGGACCACCTAGAGATCAGGAAAGACACTGGCCTCCCATCCACAAGGCTCAGTAGTCTCTGAGATGTAAAACGCAGAGAAAAAAAAAATCCTGTAAGGATGAGGCCTCCTGCCATCTGCTTCATCTACGGCAGTGGCAGAAGCAGGCAGTCATTCTGGGGAGCCACAATATCAGGTGGCAAAATTCCTCCAACTTCTGCCAAGTCTAACATTTGGTTATAAAGGAACAGCATCTGGAAATACTTTCTTATTCTACTGGATGGTATTACATATGGACAGTCACTTCAAATATATATTGAAAAGTCAAAGCTTAAATCTCCATCAACATTAAGGAACAAGGAAGAAAAAGGAAAACTTGGCAAGATTTTGTTCCTAAAATAAGCATTCTCTACTCTAAATCCTTAGAAGGAAGTTTGGAACCTATCTCAATTACTCCATCTCGCCATACAAATTGGACTCAGTTGTTCTTTGGAGCCAAGTTCAAGAGCTCCTCAAATCAAGCAAGGTTCTTCACATTTGGGCCATTAGAGTTAGAAATAAGGCAAAGCTTCCTTGTTGCCTCTCAAACACTCCTTCAATGTCTTCTGTCTCTGTTCACATCATGTAGAAAATTCAGAGTAAGGGATCTGAGCCACTAGTAATGAAAATGGTAGGGAAAACATCTAATTATGATCATGATTGCCAACAACTGACTTCAAAAAATCAAGTTTCCAAGCTCTTCAAGCTTGATAATAGCCATTACTTCCTATTTCCCTCACCACACCACATTTTTCCTCTTATTAAGTAATTCTGAGCCCCATCTATGCACTATTTCCACGATTTTAAGGTTCCATTCCACAGACAGTCAAGTTCTCTTTCATGGGAATAAAATCCTGCTGCAGAAGCATTCCTTTCCAGAAACTTGGCTCAGTAACTTTCCACTGTAATTCTTGTTCATGTTCCCATGCTGAAAAACTCCCTGAGTCTGGAAGAAGGACAGAGTCCTTGACTCTTCTGATGTAGAGAATAAACAAGCTCTACACTTAAAAACTTTTGACTGGTAACTTGGAGATAACTTCTTCCTTAAAATCTTAGAGATTGAAAAAGAAAAGTCAGGAAAGTTTTATTGGAAAGACTTTCTCTTCATGGTTCCAAACTTCTCCAATATGGCTAAATATAGAATGCCCTTGGAACTTCTCCAAACTTCAGCCTTGCCTCCCCTCCATTCCTGCCTCTACCTCCCCGTTCCTATATTCCAAAATTGTTTTCTCAGCATAGGACCTTGGCACCTGCTTTCCCCTCTGAACAACACCTCACTGCAGAGGTCATCTTCTTCCAGAAATCTTCCCTGGGGCCTAGGTTCATTGTATTCCAGAACCCACTGTAGCTCTTCTGTCTCACCCTATCAACATATGTGTGTGCTGTAATTCCTGGGATTTCCTTCCGTAATTTCCTTCTTGTCAAGGTTCAATGAAGTCACGGATTTTCCAGGAATAAATACAGTGTATGACACCTGTAATCACATAATAGATATTTGCTGAAGTAATGAATGAGTAAAATTTTAAACCTTGTTTTTGCATTTGAGTCAAATTTCCCTGGTGGCTCAGATGGTAAAGCGATCTGACGGTAAAGCCCGCAATTCAGGAGACCGGGGTTCAATCCTTGGGTCGGGAAGATCCCCTGGAGAAGGCAATGGCAGCCCACTCCAGTATTCTTGCCTGGAAAATTCCATGGACTGAGGAGCCTTGTAGGCTACGGTCCATGGGGTCGCAAAGAGTCGGACACGACTGAGCGACTCCACTTTTGTATTTGAGTCAAGCTAAAATAAACCTGCTTACGCTCAGTTGAATACAATTCTCTTTCACTTTTGAGGGCTACAAAAGAATCAAGTAATACAATAACCTTACTGTATTCCACTAAAGAAATAATAAGTAGCCCAGAAAGTCAATATTAATCAAAATGATAAGTAAGGCAGACTCTGATTTGATGCAGCATGTTTTTCTAAATTCAATAGAGTATAGGTAGAGCAGAAATCAGAGAAGGCAACGGCACCCTACTCCAGTACTCTTGCCTGACGAATCCCATGGACGGGGGAGCCTGGTGGGCTGCAGTCCATGGGGTCGCTAGGAGTCGGACACGACTGAGCGACTTCCCTTTCACTTTTCCCTTTCATGCATTGGAGAAGGAAATGGCAACCCACTCCAGTTCTTGCCTGGAGAATCCCAGGGACGAGGGAGCCTGGTGGGCTGCCGTATCTGGGGTCGCACAGAGTCGGACACGACTTAAGCGACTCAGCAGACTTAGCAGAGCAGAAATAGACATCCCAGCACAGTATATTCATTCTGTTCTGAAAAATATTTTTAGTGAAGAGGAGGGATTCAACTCACGTATAAACACAAGACAGTTTTAAATATTTCCCAAAAAATCTTCATTAATAATGGACTTTTCTTTCAAAATACTAAAATAACTTAGTCATCTGTACTACACCAATGTATATAATGTAGTCATTATTTTCTTATTTTAAAAGTGATTTATTCCTCAAGTAAGAGCATATACTTAACTAGGTTCAGGCATATACTTTATTTAAAAGAAACATTATATTTTCAAAAAAGTTTGATAAGTTTTAGCCTAAAATAAGAGAGGATTTAGAAGCCATAAATTATGTTTAAATGAAACTTTTATTATTCTAGAGTGCTGACAGAAGTATTTACTACTTTTGATAACAGCAATATGCCTCTTCATTTATTGTATATTTTATGTTTATAGAAGCAGATGGAGATCCAATTATTTTAGTTCCAGCTGCCATAAAAAATTACCTTAAGACGGGGTGGCTTATAAATGATAGACATTTATTTCTCACAGTTCTGGAAACTGAAGGCTCAGGAACAGGATTCTACACAGTTCGATCCTGGTAACAGCACTCTTCCAAGTTGCTGGTGCCGACTTCTCCATGGGACAGCGGAGCAGAGCAAGGTCTCTCCTGACTCAGATAAGAGCACGAACCAGTTCATGAGGGCTCTGCTTTCATGGCCTCATCTGATCCTCATTACCTCCCAATATCATCACATTGTCGGGAGAATGTTTCAAGACAGTTTTTTTTTTTTTTTTTTCCCCCCACAAACTTAAAATAATTTACTCACAAAGCTAGTCATTGGGGGGAAAAAAAATAAAAGTGTTAGTTGCCCAGTTGTGTTGATTCTTTGTGACCCCACGGATGTAAGTCCACCAGGCTTCTCTGTCCATGGGATTCTCCAGGCAAGAATACGGTAATAAGCTATCATTTCCTTCTCCAGGGATCTTTCTGGCCCAATGATCAACCTGGGTCTCTTGCATTGCTGCCAGATTCTTTACTGACTGAGCCACCAGGGAAGCTTACTTAACCAAAAAGATAAACATTAATAATCCTGGTGGCTAATAAAGCTGCCATATGGTTCGGCAAACCCACTCCTAGGCATATATCTAGGAGAAAACCGTAATTCAAAAAGATACATGCACGTCAACATTCATTGCTGCACTATTTACAATAGCCAGGACCTGGAAGCAACCTAAATGTCCCTTGACAGAGAAATGGTTAAATAAGATGGGGCACATATGTGTGGTGGAATATTACTCAGCCATAAAAAAGAACGAAATAATGCCATTTGCAGCAAAATGGATGGAGCTAGAGATTGTCATGCTGAGTGAAGTAGGTCATACAGTGAAGGACAAATACATACGATGTTGCTGATATGTGGAATCTGAGAAAGTGGTAGGCATGAACTTACTTACAAAACAAAAATAGAGTCACAGATGCAGAAAACAAGCGTGAGGCAACCAGGGTAAGAGGTGGGAGGGCAGGTAAACTGGGAGAGTGCAACTGACACACATACACGACTGTACATACAGTAGACAGCTAACAGGGACCTGCTGGGCAGCACAGGGAACTCCACTCAGGAAGAGGGGATATGCATGTATGTGTAACTGGCTCACTTTGCTGGCTACCCGAAGCTAATACAACGTTGTAAATCAGCCGTACTCCAATAAAAAGGTTTAAAAAGAGAAACTCCTTAATCTAACAGTGAAGAATAGTTTGCCTTTTTATACCTAGAGAATATGAAAATCCTATTTGTAAGAGCCATAAACTCTGGTGGTAGAGTATTTCTCTCTCATAAAACTTCTCTAAGGGGGAAATGCATGCGCGCTTGCCTGTGTGTATGCTAAGTCACTTCAGTCATGTCCAACTCTTTGCAACCCCATGGACTGTAGCCTGCCAGGTTCCTCTCCCCATAGGATTCTCTAGGTAAGAACACTGGAGTGGGTCACTATGCCTACCTTCAGGGGATTTTCCTGACCCAGGGATTCAATCCATGTCTATTAAGTCTCCTGATGCTGGGAAAGATTGAGGGCAGGAGGAGAAGGGGACGACACAGGATGAGATGGTTAGATTGCATCACTGACTCAATGGACATGGGTGTGGGTGGACTCCGGGAGTTGGTGATGGACAGGGAAGCCTGGCGTGCTGCAGTTCATGGGGTCACAAAGAGTCGGACACGACTGAGCAACTGAACTAAACAAGTCTCCTGCACTGGCAAGTGGGTTATTTACCACTTGCACCACTTTGGAAGCCCAGGGGGAAATATCAGTTGTGATAACTGATATGTGAAAGCTAGGCTTTTATGAAAAGGTCTTCAGAAAGAGCTCGTGATAGGTAAGCACATCTGACAGACCTGGGGAGGATGGTCTGAGCTCTTACACTGGCCTTCTGCATGTCTGGATCTGGATTGACAAACGCATTCAGCCTCCACACTTTTCTTCCTTTACAGATCAGCATTTAGCTGCCATACTCATTCTGCTATCTGACATTTAGACACATTTTATCAAATCTGCAATATCCTTAGCCAAACTCCCTTGCCTGTTGGACCCTCCAACTTACATTTCTGCTACCCCAGCCATTTTCTACCTTCTTATCCATGCCAGGGTTGATAATTTTTACTATCCACCTGCTGCCACTAGGCCCCAGACAGGAAAGAAGCTGTCAATGAAACATGTTTCTAGCCAATGTTTTAGACACTCTAAGCTAATTCACTCTTTCAACAAGTGATTTATTAAGAGTCTACTGTATGCCAGGTACTATAAATGAACAAAGAAACAGTAGGTAGGAGCAGGTGTTAAGTTGAAAATAATTCAGAGTGATATTACAGTGGTTAGGGAAAGTCTCGCTGAGGTGGGAATATTTAAGCTAAGTTCTAAATGATGGGGAAGAAGCACCTGCACAAAGAACTGGGGGAAGGAGAGAGGCCTTCACAGAGAAGGGAACCTGTATGCAAGGCCTTAAGACAGACATGAGTTTGGCGAACTGAGTAACAGAAAGAGCATCATGACCGGAACTCAGGGAGATTGTTAGAAGATTAAATGCATCTGGAAAGTTAAGCTGAGGCAAGGAAGAGAGGGTAGTATAGACTGGAGTGGATGCGCTTGGATTGTACTCTAAGGGTCATGAAGGATTGTATGAGGTCAAGTGACCAATATGACCTATATTTTAAAAGATGGTAGGGGGCTAAAGTAGAGTAGGGGGGACCATTACAAACCCATTGCAATGGTTCAGGCAAGATGCATTAATAACTTAGACTAAAGTGGTGACTGTGGAGATAGAAAAAGGTGAGTATGATCTGGAGGGAAAGGTGGCAGAATTGGGCTTCCCTGATGGCTCAGTAGGTAAAGAATTCACCTGCAATGCAGGAGATGCAGGAGATGTGTGTTCAGTTCTTGGGTCAGGAAGATCCCCTGGAGGAGGGCATGGCAATCCACACCAGTATTTTTGTCTGTAGAATCCCATGAACTGAGGAGGCTGGGGGGCTACAGTGCTAAGATCACAAAGGGTTAGGCACAACTGAGAGACTAAGCATGCACGTGGCAGAACTAGATAATGGGTTACACATAGCCTATAAGAGGAAGAGGATTCAAAGATGATCCCTAAGTATTTAGCAACTAGGTGCATGATCATGCCATTTACTGAGGTAGGTAAGCCTGTGAAAGCAGTGGTATACCAGTAAATGCATAATAACCAGCTCTTTAGAGGAAAAATCTCTTTGGAGGAAAAATTTGTGTTTCATTTCAGGATGTGGATACTCCCACCACTGCCTAACTCATTCTACAGACATGACATCAGTGAATGAGAGATGGTCCCAAGTTGGCTTTCAGGACCTGGGAGAAGTCTGCTCCAGCACATCGTTGTTGGAACAAGTTTTGAAAAAGGAATAAAATCAAGAATCCTAATGTAGTCTGGACTAAAGTTAAAAACCGTGTTAAATACCCAAGAGTCAAGACATTAATTGTACTTGTATATGAGATCTAAGTGGCAGTTTTTGCAACCAAGGTACCTAGACTACCTTATTTTAATTCCCTACAGAAATATCTTCACCGATCCCTTTTCTCTTTGTTCTCTCTCTTTTTCTGCTCTTCTTATTTTAGTAGTGGCTGTGTAAATTTCTGTGTGTGTGTGTGTGTGTGTGTGTGTGCATTAGTTTTCTATTGAAATGAATCCTTACAAATTTAGTGAGTTAACATAAACTCATTATCTTTCAGTCATGTAGGTCAGAAGTCTGACATAGGTCTTAGGGCTAAAATCAAGGTGTTGGCAGGGCTGTGTTTCTTTCTGGAAGTTCTGTGGAAGAATCCATGCCCTGCCTCTTCAGTTTCTAGGTACCATCCATACTCCTTGGTTTAAGGTTCTCTCCTTCCATCTTTAAAACCACAACAGCAAATTCACTCCTTCTCATGGTCACTCTGACTCCTCTCTCCCTCTCTCTTCTACTTTTAAGGACCCTTCTGATCATATTTAGCCAACCCAGAAAATCAAGTATAGTCTCCTTGCTCTAAAGTCATATGATTAGCAACCCAAAATCCATATGGAACCTAATTCCTCTAATCTAACATATCCACAAGTTCCAGGGAATAGGAGGATGTAGACAGCTTTGGGTTGTTCATCTGCCTACCCTAATATTCATGTATGTATGCACACACAGGGATTAATGTTCATGTGTTTATGTTTGCATATCTGTTCATATTATCTATATATGTTTTAAAAGCAAAGCTGTATCTATACCTTCATCTGTTTCTATGACACAAAAGCCCACACATTTTGTCTACTAGAATTTTGGTCCTGGAAGAATTCTTTTCTGCAAGAACAACTTCCTTTTTTCGGTTCAAAAATACTGTGAAATCCATTATGTCATCCTTACCTTGATTTCCAAGAATCTCAAAGCTAAATTTAAACCTCAGATGTAATAACTTACTCATCCCGGATAATCACTACATCTATTTACCCTTCTCAATTTAACTTCAGATCTGTATCTGAATGTTTGCTGATAATGGAGCTGTATTATATTTATTTCATACTGAAAACCACCTCATAGGGACTTTTTGAAAATAAGTTTAAACTTTTAAACAATAATAGACCTGAAGGAAATCTCAGGAAAGCGAAGTGACAGCATTATACATTTCTGAGCTCCATGTAGACCACAGCATTAAAAACCAAGACATGGAAAGCTAAAACCGTACAGTAATAAGACTCCAAATCCCTGAGAAGGGAAAGAGCGTTCACACCAGCTTTCCATTTTCCACCAAGTGCTGAAGCATTCCAAGAAAATCAAAATGTGATAATCCCAGTTAGATAGAATATCCAAAAGAAAAAAGAAAGAAAACTTTTCATAACCCCCAGCTTCTCCACCTGTAGAATGGAAAAAATAATGGCATTTATCATATTAATTTATTGAAAATATTAAATGAAGATTAAATGTACAGCTTTTTAGACAATACCTGGCACAAAGTTAGCATTCAAGACATGTAAGATATCATTATAGCACTCATCACAATTTTAACATTTGATGTCTACTTTCCTGACAGACTGCAGGTGTCAAATTCATTATTGTATCCCCATCATAGCGTCCAGCTCTAGTTGAGGCTTGATGAACACTTCCTGATTGAGTGAATGAAAGAACTCCAGAATGACTCCTTTACCAAGCATATCACATACTCTCACACTCCCTCTCATTCTCCCTAGTGGTGAATCCCCCTACTTAGGGATTCCTCACATTTGTCTCCAGTGGGATACTTTGAGAGAAAGAGATGTAGAAATATTTTTAGAAAGTTTTCTACATAAAGTGTTGTATAAAACCTCTGCACTACATTCTTTCAAAACATGTAAATCTGTCTTGGTTTCTGGAAACAGGCTGCTGTTTCTTTGACAGTAATGTGACCCAGACCCTGGGCCACCTGGGACCCCAGTCATATTCTGATTGTGTAAGTTTCATAGAGCCTACCTTCCAAGGAGGCTTTCCATCCAAGGAGGTTTCAGTCCTTGCTTCCATTGCCTTTTGGTTTGCCGTGGTGGAGTAACCTCTTCAGTGGAAGAAAACAAACCAGAAAGATAGAATGGGTGAAAAGAAAAAGAGCCATTGAGAGTTGAGTTTGGAAACCAAATGCTATGGAACTTTGACAAAGTATTACGAGAGGCTAAAGCCACTGCCAAACAGTAGTGAGATATAGTGAGACTGATACAGAAAACATTTTAAGGTAGCTTTCTGTGTGACAAATGGAATACACATTTAAAATCTTTTCACCAGGCTTTAGTACACAGTTTAATATCTTTCCAAAGATTTTTGAGATATCTAAGTGCCATTTCTTTTGAATATGTCACCTTACTAAGATTGCCCAAAGGGGATCCTGATTCTTTAGCTTTCGTATATACCTATCGGCTTCCCTGGTGGCACAGTGGTAGAAAATCTTCCTACCAATGCAGGAGACACAGGTTTGATCCCTGGGTCAGGAGGACCCCCTGGAGAAGGAAATGGCAACCCACTTTAGTATTCTTAACTGGGAAATCCCATGGATAGAGGAGCCTGGCAGGCTACAGTCTATGGGTTCACAAAAGAGTCAGACACAACTTAGCAACTAAACAACAACAAAAACATCCTTGTCAATGAATATCCATTACTATATACTTAGCTGTGTAGAATTTCTGAATAATTTCTGCTTTTTCAAATTCCTTAGCTGTATACATCATCATGTGAAGCCATGTACAATCACTTTCTCTTTCAAAGCTACTCATTCTGTCCAGATTTATTTATTTCAGCTGCATTAAAATTCCTAGTTGAAAAATCTAGCCGATCACCCAAGCATAATTCCCCAAGGATCAGTTCCCTTTTAAGGACAGATTTCCAATCAAATTGTGGCCCGTGCCTCCTTTCCTGAGTTCTGTTGATGAATAGGCCATGACAAACTCTCCCAGTTTCCATAAAACAGTAAGGAGGGTGAAGTTTGTGAGATGGGTTCCCTAGGCTGAAATGTTAGCCCACTTTCTCAGCTACTATCAGTGTGACCTTAGTAAAAATCACAGAAACACTCTGGGCCAGTGAGTCTTCACTGTCTTTGTCTTCACATACTTTATCCTCCAAACAAGCTGTTCCACCTGCTATTCCTGTAATCCACTGTGTACTTCCCCAAATAGTTGCCTATTAAATTCCATCCACCTCAATGCTAACACATGAAATTTTTCTGATATTCTTTTCCACCTTAGAGTCTCCATACCACCTTATTTATGGTGCCATATTTTCTCTCAGCTTTCTCTTATCCTCACTCTCTGTTTACTAGAAATTTATTTAGAACAAACGAGTTATTCTTCACCTATGTAACTCATAAAATAGCACACTTATATAAATTAAGTGTTCAGTGAATAAAAATACTTAGTAAATAATTTTTACAATGAAATGAACCTTCACTATTAATGTCTGTGGTTAGAAGTCATTGATCCCATGGATAGTAACATTTTCAATGTTTCAAAAATCACATAGTTTCAACTTGAATTTTATTGTGAAGGAAAATATGTAAGATTTTCCACATGTGAAAAAGAAAAGATAAAGTGATTTCACTAAATATAGTCAGCTCTTTGTCACTTTTCTGAAGACAAAAGTAATTGAATATTCTTGAATGTTGATATCCACTTAATCTTATACGCACTTGAATAATGGCCACAAATCTAGCTCAGTTTAACTAAAGCTATAACTCTAGCATCAGAAGCAACATATATTTTTCTATTAAAAGTAGAATTGTAGGGAATGGTTGAGATGGCAGAGTAGGAAGACTCTGAGATCACCTCCTCACAAGGGCATATCAAAATTACAACTATTTACAGGACAACTATTGATTGGAACAACCTGAAGACCAGCATAAAAGATCTTGCATAGCTAAATATACAAAGAAGGGATCACAAAAGATGAGTAGGAGGGGTAGAGACAGAGTATAGTCAAAATCCACATCCATAGGTGGGCAACTCACAAATGAGAAAATAATTACAATTGCAGAGGTTCTCCCCCAAGGAATTAGTGTTCTAAGGGCCACACCAGACTTCCCAGTCCAGAGATCTGTCACTGGGAAAGCAATCCACAAGAATGTTTGGTTTTGAAGACCAGCAGGACTTTCGGGAGATCCAGAAGACTGTGGGATATAGTGACTCTATGCCTAAAGGACACACAAAATCTCACACTCTAAGACTCAAGGTAGAAGCAATAATTTGAAAGAAACCTGGGTCAGATCTACCTGCTGATCTTAGAGACCCTTTCTGAGGGGCAAAGGGCAACTGGGACTCACCCTGAGAAAAAGAACACTGGCAGCAGTAATCTGGGGAACCTCATTCTACCACAAGGACACTGGTGGTGGTAAGCACCATTTTCAAAGCTTCCTCTACCATATTAGTGCCAAGGCTCAGATCAACCCACCAGTGGGGCTGGCTGGCAACAGCCCAGGATCCCTAGAGACCCATTGCCAGACTTTGGGGCCCACTTCTGTCCACCCTATAGTCCAAGACTCCCAGGGCCTTCCCAACAGCTAGAGATAGCAGGACCTGGCTCTGGCCACCAATGGGGCAACAATAGCCCCAGGACATAGTCTCAACCACCAGTGCGTGAATACCAACACAGGGACTGACATAGTCCCACAGCCAGCTGTGTCAGAACTTGGCCCACCACAAGAAGACTGACATATTGGGCTCCTTACCTAGCCACCCAGAATCCAGCCTCACTCATCATCAGACCAATACCAGCCAGACACTGCAGCCAGCCAAGTCAGAAACTGACCCTGCCCATCAGCAGTCTGTCACAATCCCATGACCACAAGGCCACAACCCAGCCTACCACCAGGACCCCAACCCCACAACGAGCCATCCTGAGATATGGTTCCACCCATCAGAGGGCCAGCAACACCACCCTGATCCAGCAATGACACCCTAGTCCATGAAGCCAGACATTCCAGGACCCAGACCTAACCACCAGCAGCCAGGAGTCTCCACACTAGGTGGGATATGGCAACCAAGCAGGCTAAGGGCCAGCCACACCTACCAGCATCCCCAAAGTAGTCAGTCTGCTACTAAAAGGGTTCAGGAAGCCAAAGTAGGGAGCACCCCCCAGCTCTGGGGACCAGAGCTACAGGACTATAGGACCCTTTATGATGTCTCCAATATACGACCACTTTACTAAGATTGGGAAACATTGCCAACCTACCAGATACACGTAAATAAAAATAGTAAGTTAGATTAAATGAGGCAAAAATGAATGTATTCCAAAATATGTAACACAAGAAAATGCCCAAGAAGAACTAAGTGAAGATAAGCAATCTATCTGATAGTTAAAAGTAATAAAATAATGCTTATAAAGATTGGGTGAGCAAAGTGGGAAGTTAGAAATTCCCAACAAAGACTTAGAAAATACATGAAAAACCCAAACAGAGATTAACAGTACAATAACTGAAATGTAAACACACACCAGCAGGAATCAGTAGTAGTTTAGCTGACGTTGAGGACCAGATCAGTGAACTGGAAGACAGAGTAGTGGAAATCACTCAAACTAAACAGACAAAGAAAACATAATTTTAAAAAATGAGGACAGAAAAAATAATTTTTAAAAATGAAGACAGTTTAAGAGACATCTGAGACAATATCAAACATACTAACATTTGCATTATATGAGTCCCAGAAAATAAGAGAGAGAAAAGGGGTCATAGAATATATTGGAAAACATAATAGCTTAAAAATTCTATAACCTGAAAAAGGAAATAGACACACAGGTCCAGAAACATAAAGTGCCAAACAGGATTAACCCAAAGAGAAATACACCAAGACACATTATAATTAAAGTGGTAAAAATTAATGAAGAGAAAATATTAAAAGTGGCAAGGGAAAAGAAACTAGTAATGTACAAAGGAACTCCCTTAAGACTGTATGCTGACTTTTAAGCAGAAACTCTGCAGACCAGGAGGGAGTGGTGTAATATATTTAAAGTGATGAAAGGAAAAAAACTTACAACAAAGAATACTCTCTCTGATAAGGCCACTACTCAGATTTGAAGGAAAGCCCAAGAGTTTTACCAACAACCTGAGACTAATAAATTCATCACCAGAAAATCAGTTTGACAAGAAATATTAAAGGGAGTTTTCTAAGCACACACGCACAAAAATACAATTATAAGTATGAAAATTACAGAAAAAAATACCATCAGTAAAGGCGAACATACAGTAAAGTTGGTAGATCAATCAGTTATGAAGCCAGGAGGAAATTAAAAGACAAAACTAGTAAAAGTCATCTATATCCACAATTAGTAGTTAAGGAATACACAAAACAAAAAGATGTAAAATATGATGGCAAAAGCACTAAATTTGGGGGGAATAAAAAATGCAGTAAACTTCATTTGAACTTAAAGCATTAACAACTTAAAATAATATCATATATATGTACATTGCAAATATAAAAATTATGATAACCACAACCAAATATCTATAATAGATATACACAGTAAGAGAAAGGAATTCAAACATAACACTAAAGATAGCTATCAAATCACAAGGGAAGAAAGGAAAAGAAGATAGGAACAAAAAAGAGCTATGAAAATGACCAGAAAATAATTAACACAATGGCAATAAGTACATACTTATCAATAATTATTTTAGATCTAAATGACTAAACATTCCAATCAAAAGACATAGAATGTCTGAAGGAATTTAAAAAAAAAAGACTCATATATATGCTCCCTATAAGAAATTTACTGCAGATCTAAAGACACAAACAGACTGAAAGTGAGGGAATGGAAGAGTATTATATTGCTAATGGAAACAAAAAGAAAGCCACGGTAGTAACACCTAGACAGAACAGACTATAAGACAAAAACTGCAACAATATATAAACAGGACTTTCCACAATGATCAGGGGACAAATCCCCAAAGACTTAACAATTGTAAACATCTGTACAACCAACATAGGAGCACCTGAATATGTAAAGCAAATATTAACAAAAATAAAGGGATAAATTGACAGTAACACAATAATATTAAGGGAGTGTAACATCTCACTTACATCAAGAGACAGATCATCCAAACAGAATGTACACAAGCAAACACTAGCCTTAAATGACAAATTAGAGCAGATAGATTTAATATCTATATGTATATAATATATATATAATTAATAGAACATTTCAACCTAAAAAAAAAGAACAGTGCACATAGAACATCTTTTCAAGTGCACATGGAACATTCTCCAAGATAGAGCACATACTAGGCTACAAAACAAGTTTCAGTAAATTTAAGATTGATATACTATCAACATCTTTTCTAACTGCAAAGATATGAGACTAGAATCAACTACAAGAAAAAAACTGCAAAAAAATAATAATAAATACAAACATGTGTTGGCTAATCCATATGTTACTAAACAACTAATGTGTCACTGAACACATCAAAAAGGAAATTTTAAAAACCTGGAAACAAAAATTCAAATACAGCCATCCATAATCTATAAAATGCAGGAAAAACAGTTCTAAAGGGAAGTTTATAGTGGTACACTATCTAAGCAAACAAGAAAGATCTCAAATAAAAAGCCTAAATTTGCATACAAAGGAGCTAGAAAAAGAAAAAACAAAATTCATATTAGTAGGAGAAAAAGAATAAAGATCAGGACATAAATAAATGAAATAGAAACTAGTAAACAATAGAAAAAACAATGAAAATAAGAGTTGGTTCTTTGAAAAGCTAAACAAAATTGGTAAAACTTTACCCAAACTCAGTTAAAAAGAGAGAAATATAAGAAAAATTGGAAATGAAAAAGGAGTTATAACACTACAGAAATGCAAAGGATCATAGATTACTATAAATGTATGCTAATTAAATAGACAACCTATAAGAAATGGATAAATTCTTAGAAATGTAGAATCTCTTAAGACTAAATCAAGGGGAGCAGAAAATATAAACAGAACAATTGTCAATAATGAAATCAAATTACCAATTTAAGAAATTCCCAATAACAAGAATCTAAGAGCATACAGGTTCACAGGTGAATTCTACCAAACCTTTAGAGAATAGTGTACACCTATTATTGTCAAAGTATTCCAAAATACTGAAGAATAAGGAAACCCTCTGAACTCCTTCTATGAGACCGGCATCACCCTGATACCAAAACCAGACAAAGATCTCACAAAAAAAGAAAGTTATAGATAAAATCACCAATGAGTTTTGATGCAAAATTCCTTAACAAAATCTTAACAAATCAAATTTAACAATACTTTGAAAGGATCATAAAATATGACCAAGTGGGAGTCATCCCAAGGATTTAAGCATGGTTTGGTATCTGCAAATCAATCAATGTGATACACTATATCAATAAATTGAAGAATAAAAATTATGTGATCATCTCAATGGATGCAGAAAAAGCTTCTAAAAAGATCAAACATCCATTTACTTTGTCAGTTGGAGTATAATTGTTTTACAATACTGTTTTAGTACCTGCTGTACAGCAACTTGAATTAACTATGTGTACACATATGTCCCCTCCCTCTTGAGTCCCCCTCCAACCCTTCCTATTCCACCCAAGGTCATCACGAGCTCCAAGCTGAGCTCCCTGTACTATATAGAAGCTTCCCACTAGCTATTTTACACTCCAGTACTCTTGCCTGGAAAATCCCATGGACGGAGGAGCCTGGAAGGCTGCAGTCCATGGTGTCGCTGAGGGTCGGACACGACTGAGCGACTTCACTTTCACTTTTCACTTCATGCATTGGAGAAGGAAATGGCAACCCACTCCAGTGTTCTTGCCTGGAGAATCCCAGGGATGGGGGAGCCTGGTAGGCTGCCGTCTCTGGGGTTGCACAGAGTCGGACACGACTGAAGCAACTTAGCAGCAGCAGCAGCAGTGTATATATGTCAATGCTATTTATAACGAAAAATCCCAGCAAAGTGGATATAAAGGGGAAATTCATCAACGTCATAAAGTCCATATATAACAAACCTACATCCAACATCATCCTCAGTGGTGAAAAGCTGAAAACATTTCCTCTAAGATAAGGACATGACAAAAACACCCACTCTTATTACCTTTATCCAAGACAGTATTGAAGTACTTTTTCCACAGCAATCAGGCAAGAAAATGAATTTCCAAGCTGGAAAGGAAGTAAATCTGTCACTATTTGCAGATGACATAATGCTATATATAGAAAATCCTAAATATGCCACCAAAAAAACTATTAAAAGTAATAAAATATCAATGCCATTTTTCACCAAACTAGAACAAATAATTCTAAAATGTATATAGAAACACAAAAGTCTCTTAAGAGTCAAAACAGTTACGAGAAAGAATAGCGAAGCCAGAGATATCACAATCCCTGTTTTCAAACTGTACTACATAGTTACAGTAATCAGAACAGTATGGTACTTGCACACAAACAGACACATAGATTGATGTAACAGAATGGAGAGCTCAGGAATGAGCCCACACTTGCGCAGTCCACTAATCTATAACAAAGGCAAATAATATATAATGGGGGAAGACAGTCTTTTCAATAAATAATATCAAGAAAACTAGACAATCAATGTAAAAAATTAAACTGGACTACTTTCTCAACCAATATATAAAAATAAACTCAATATGAATTAAAGACTTAGATGTAAGACATGATACCACAAAACTAGAGGAAAACATAGACAGTAACCTCTTTGCCATCGGTCTTAGCAATATTTTTTGGATATGTCTCCTCAGGCAACGAAAACAAAAGTGAAAATTTAAAAAAAAATGAGACTACATCAAACTAAACAGATTTAAAAAAAAAACTATAAATAAAAGAAAAATGCAGCCTCTAAGTGGGAAAGTGTATTTGCAAATCATGCATCTGGTAAGGGGTTAATATCTAAAGAACTCATAAAACAAACATCAAAAAAACAATTTAAAATGGGCAGAACACCTGAACATTTTCCAGGACAAATAGACAGCCAACAGACACATGAAAAGATGCTCAACATCATTAATCATGAAGAAAATGCAAAACAAAATCACAATGAGATATTACCTCACACCTGTCAGAATGCATACAAAGAAAAGAACACAAATAAGAAATGTCGGTGAGGATGCAGAGAAAAGGGAACCTTCATACACTGTTGCTGGTGATGTGCTCAGTCGTGGCCAACTCTTGGTGACCCCATGGACTGTAGCACACCAGGTTCCTCTGTCCATGGAATTCTCCAGGCAAGAATACTGGAGTGGGTTGCCATTTCCTTCTCCATCAGACACTGTTAGTGGGAACGTAAATTAATGTAGCCACTATGGAAAACTGAATGGAAGTTTGTCACAAATCTAAAAATAGAACTACCATATGATCCAGCAGTCCCATGCCTAGATATATACACTAAAGAAAATAGAAAATACAAATTTGAAAAGGTACATGCCCTCCAATGTCCATTGCATCACTATTTATAACACCCAAGATATGGAAGCATCTAAGTGTTCATCAACAGACGAACAGATATAGAAGATGTGGCACAAGCTGGAATCAAGATTGCCGGGAGAAATATCAATAACCTCAGATATGCAGATGATTGATAACCACAACCAAATATCTATAATAGATATACACAGTAAGAGAAAGGAATTCAAACATAACACTAAAGATAGCTATCAAATCACAAGGGAAGAAAGGAAAAGAAGATAGGAACAAAAAAGAGCTATGAAAATGACCAGAAAATAATTAACACAATGGCAATAAGTACATACTTATCAATAATTATTTTAGATCTAAATGACTAAACATTCCAATCAAAAGACATAGAATGTCTGAAGGAATTTAAAAAAAAAAGACTCATATATATGCTCCCTATAAGAAATTTACTGCAGATCTAAAGACACAAACAGACTGAAAGTGAGGGAATGGAAGAGTATTATATTGCTAATGGAAACAAAAAGAAAGCCACGGTAGTAACACCTAGACAGAACAGACTATAAGACAAAAACTGCAACAATATATAAACAGGACTTTCCACAATGATCAGGGGACAAATCCCCAAAGACTTAACAATTGTAAACATCTGTACAACCAACATAGGAGCACCTGAATATGTAAAGCAAATATTAACAAAAATAAAGGGATAAATTGACAGTAACACAATAATATTAAGGGAGTGTAACATCTCACTTACATCAAGAGACAGATCATCCAAACAGAATGTACACAAGCAAACACTAGCCTTAAATGACAAATTAGAGCAGATAGATTTAATATCTATATGTATATAATATATATATAATTAATAGAACATTTCAACCTAAAAAAAAAGAACAGTGCACATAGAACATCTTTTCAAGTGCACATGGAACATTCTCCAAGATAGAGCACATACTAGGCTACAAAACAAGTTTCAGTAAATTTAAGATTGATATACTATCAACATCTTTTCTAACTGCAAAGATATGAGACTAGAATCAACTACAAGAAAAAAACTGCAAAAAAATAATAATAAATACAAACATGTGTTGGCTAATCCATATGTTACTAAACAACTAATGTGTCACTGAACACATCAAAAAGGAAATTTTAAAAACCTGGAAACAAAAATTCAAATACAGCCATCCATAATCTATAAAATGCAGGAAAAACAGTTCTAAAGGGAAGTTTATAGTGGTACACTATCTAAGCAAACAAGAAAGATCTCAAATAAAAAGCCTAAATTTGCATACAAAGGAGCTAGAAAAAGAAAAAACAAAATTCATATTAGTAGGAGAAAAAGAATAAAGATCAGGACATAAATAAATGAAATAGAAACTAGTAAACAATAGAAAAAACAATGAAAATAAGAGTTGGTTCTTTGAAAAGCTAAACAAAATTGGTAAAACTTTACCCAAACTCAGTTAAAAAGAGAGAAATATAAGAAAAATTGGAAATGAAAAAGGAGTTATAACACTACAGAAATGCAAAGGATCATAGATTACTATAAATGTATGCTAATTAAATAGACAACCTATAAGAAATGGATAAATTCTTAGAAATGTAGAATCTCTTAAGACTAAATCAAGGGGAGCAGAAAATATAAACAGAACAATTGTCAATAATGAAATCAAATTACCAATTTAAGAAATTCCCAATAACAAGAATCTAAGAGCATACAGGTTCACAGGTGAATTCTACCAAACCTTTAGAGAATAGTGTACACCTATTATTGTCAAAGTATTCCAAAATACTGAAGAATAAGGAAACCCTCTGAACTCCTTCTATGAGACCGGCATCACCCTGATACCAAAACCAGACAAAGATCTCACAAAAAAAGAAAGTTATAGATAAAATCACCAATGAGTTTTGATGCAAAATTCCTTAACAAAATCTTAACAAATCAAATTTAACAATACTTTGAAAGGATCATAAAATATGACCAAGTGGGAGTCATCCCAAGGATTTAAGCATGGTTTGGTATCTGCAAATCAATCAATGTGATACACTATATCAATAAATTGAAGAATAAAAATTATGTGATCATCTCAATGGATGCAGAAAAAGCTTCTAAAAAGATCAAACATCCATTTACTTTGTCAGTTGGAGTATAATTGTTTTACAATACTGTTTTAGTACCTGCTGTACAGCAACTTGAATTAACTATGTGTACACATATGTCCCCTCCCTCTTGAGTCCCCCTCCAACCCTTCCTATTCCACCCAAGGTCATCACGAGCTCCAAGCTGAGCTCCCTGTACTATATAGAAGCTTCCCACTAGCTATTTTACACTCCAGTACTCTTGCCTGGAAAATCCCATGGACGGAGGAGCCTGGAAGGCTGCAGTCCATGGTGTCGCTGAGGGTCGGACACGACTGAGCGACTTCACTTTCACTTTTCACTTCATGCATTGGAGAAGGAAATGGCAACCCACTCCAGTGTTCTTGCCTGGAGAATCCCAGGGATGGGGGAGCCTGGTAGGCTGCCGTCTCTGGGGTTGCACAGAGTCGGACACGACTGAAGCAACTTAGCAGCAGCAGCAGCAGTGTATATATGTCAATGCTATTTATAATGAAAAATCCCAGCAAAGTGGATATAAAGGGGAAATTCATCAACGTCATAAAGTCCATATATAACAAACCTACATCCAACATCATCCTCAGTGGTGAAAAGCTGAAAACATTTCCTCTAAGATAAGGACATGACAAAAACACCCACTCTTATTACCTTTATCCAAGACAGTATTGAAGTACTTTTTCCACAGCAATCAGGCAAGAAAATGAATTTCCAAGCTGGAAAGGAAGTAAATCTGTCACTATTTGCAGATGACATAATGCTATATATAGAAAATCCTAAATATGCCACCAAAAAAACTATTAAAAGTAATAAAATATCAATGCCATTTTTCACCAAACTAGAACAAATAATTCTAAAATGTATATAGAAACACAAAAGTCTCTTAAGAGTCAAAACAGTTACGAGAAAGAATAGCGAAGCCAGAGATATCACAATCCCTGTTTTCAAACTGTACTACATAGTTACAGTAATCAGAACAGTATGGTACTTGCACACAAACAGACACATAGATTGATGTAACAGAATGGAGAGCTCAGGAATGAGCCCACACTTGCGCAGTCCACTAATCTATAACAAAGGCAAATAATATATAATGGGGGAAGACAGTCTTTTCAATAAATAATATCAAGAAAACTAGACAATCAATGTAAAAAATTAAACTGGACTACTTTCTCAACCAATATATAAAAATAAACTCAATATGAATTAAAGACTTAGATGTAAGACATGATACCACAAAACTAGAGGAAAACATAGACAGTAACCTCTTTGCCATCGGTCTTAGCAATATTTTTTGGATATGTCTCCTCAGGCAACGAAAACAAAAGTGAAAATTTAAAAAAAAATGAGACTACATCAAACTAAACAGATTTAAAAAAAAAACTATAAATAAAAGAAAAATGCAGCCTCTAAGTGGGAAAGTGTATTTGCAAATCATGCATCTGGTAAGGGGTTAATATCTAAAGAACTCATAAAACAAACATCAAAAAAACAATTTAAAATGGGCAGAACACCTGAACATTTTCCAGGACAAATAGACAGCCAACAGACACATGAAAAGATGCTCAACATCATTAATCATGAAGAAAATGCAAAACAAAATCACAATGAGATATTACCTCACACCTGTCAGAATGCATACAAAGAAAAGAACACAAATAAGAAATGTCGGTGAGGATGCAGAGAAAAGGGAACCTTCATACACTGTTGCTGGTGATGTGCTCAGTCGTGGCCAACTCTTGGTGACCCCATGGACTGTAGCACACCAGGTTCCTCTGTCCATGGAATTCTCCAGGCAAGAATACTGGAGTGGGTTGCCATTTCCTTCTCCATCAGACACTGTTAGTGGGAACGTAAATTAATGTAGCCACTATGGAAAACTGAATGGAAGTTTGTCACAAATCTAAAAATAGAACTACCATATGATCCAGCAGTCCCATGCCTAGTTATATACACTAAAGAAAATAGAAAATACAAATTTGAAAAGGTACATGCCCTCCAATGTCCATTGCATCACTATTTATAACACCCAAGATATGGAAGCATCTAAGTGTTCATCAACAGACGAACAGATATAGAAGATGTGGCACAAGCTGGAATCAAGATTGCCGGGAGAAATATCAATAACCTCAGATATGCAGATGAAACCACCCTTATGGCAGAAAGTGAAGAGGAGCTGAAAAGCCTCTTGATGAAAGTGAAAGAGGAGAACGAAAAAGTTGGCTTAAAGTTCAACATTCAGAAAACGAAGATCATGGCATCTGGTCCCATCACTTCATGGGAAATAGATGGGGAAACAGTGGAAACAGCGCCAGACTTTATTTTTTTAGGCTCCAAAATCACTGCTGATGGTGACTGC
>SJYT01001453.1:155472-190326 GCA_006410635.1 Cephalophus harveyi | reverse complement strand
CTCCGAGAGATGGTGATGAACAGGGAGGCCTGGCGTGCTGCGATTCATGGGGTCGCAAAGAGTCGGACACGACTGAGCGACTGAACTGAGCTGAACTGAACTGAACTGGTGCATATATATACACCATATAATATAATGAGCATGCTGCGATTCATGAGGTCGCAAAGAGTCGGACATGACTGAGCGACTGAACTGAACTGAACTGAACATAATGAAATACCCTTCAGCCACAAAAGTGAATGAAATTTTGACATTTGCAATAAGATGGATGAACTTGGAAGGTATTACTCTTAGTGAAATAAGCCAGATACAGAAAGACAAATACTATATGGTATCACTTATATTAGAATCTAAAATATACAATAAAGTAGTGAATATAACAAAAAAAGTAGAGTCACAGATAAAGAGAACAAACTAGTGTTTATCAGCGGAGAGATGAAAGGAGGGAGGGGCAAGATAGGGGAAGGAGAATAAAAGGCACAAACTATTACATAGAAAATAAATAAGCTACAAGCTATATTGTCCCTATTGTACAATATAGGGAATACAGCCTATAAATGTCATATACTCATAAAAAAGATATAGCATACAAATACAGTGGAATATTATTCATCTATGAAAAAAATGAAATCTGCCATTTGTGATAACATAGATAGATCTTGACAGTATTATGCAAAGTGAAATAAGTCAAGTAGAGAGACAAATACTGCATGATTTCACTTACATGTGGAGTAAGTGAAAAAAAAAAAAAAAATAAAAACACAAAAATTGTTTGAATATATAGAAGGGTATTTTGAAAAAGACAACAGATTTTCAATAGTATGTTAATTTTTTCTCCTAAGGAGTGAGAAAACCACATCAGCTCATTATCCTTTGTCCTACTTATAATATCAGAGAACCATATAGTTCCACTCATTCAATGTATAAGGACTTTGCTAAGGGTTGAGAATATAAAGATAAATGTATTTATTTTTTAAATGTTTGGAACCATTTTTCACCAAACTTCAAAGTACAAATAGACCTTCTTCAGTCACTCAACAAAAGGAACAATATATGCCTAATGCCTAGTTAGACAGTGTGGTTCTAGCTGAGAAGTTATTTTTATCTAGGTCTTGGACTGCAAGGAGATCAAACCAGTCCATTCTGAAGGAGATCAACCCTGGGATTTCTTTGGAGGGAATGATGCTAAAGCTGAAACTCCAGTACTTTGGCCACCTCATGCGAAGAGTTGACTCATTGGAAAAGACTCTGATGCTGGGAGGGATTGGGGGCAGGAGGAGAAGGGGACGACCGAGGATGAGATGGCTGGATGGCATCACGGACTCGATGGATGTGAGTCTGAGTGAACTCCGAGAGATGGTGATGAACAGGGGGCCTGGTGTGCTGTGATTCATGGGGTCGCAAAGAGTCGGACACGACTGAGCGACTGAACTGAACTGAACTGATTTTTAAAATAAGATTGGGAGAAAGATTAAAAAAAAAAAAGCCTCTTTTAAAAAGCAGTTTCCTCACAAATATGCACACAAGCTCCTTTTCCCACATCCCCACATAATAGAGGTATCCTCTCTAGATCCCACACTGAAGCCAAATGCACAGAGGACAAAATAAAGAGAAGTTTGGTTAATGTAAGATATTAACAGGAAAAGAAAACTAGTGTGTTTATACTTAAGATCGGGACTCTTGAGGTCAAAATTGCTCAGGACAGAAGCCATAACTTTGAATTCACATGAAGGGAAAATGGCAGCCATTCAATCAATGTTCTGCCAGTGAATGACTGGTATAAAATTATATCACCCATCCCCTTCTTTCCTGAACATATCAAGAGGATAAGTGTGTAATCCTATGCTAAAAGCAACAGAGAGATATGATTTTTATTGTGAAAAATTATATTGTATAAATCTGAATTGCAGGTGCTGTCAGTTCAGTGGGCTACTTGGTTCAGATGCACACTGTCAAAGCACTGGAGCAGCCAATTCTTGATTCAGTTATAAAAAAGAGGGAAGAGATTGCATATTTTTTAATCCCCCTTCTTGATGGATGATTGCATATTTTTTAATCCCCCTTCTTGATGGATGATGATCAAAACAAGATTGCTCTCTACTCTTCCAAGATTTTCCTGTTGGTTTTGTCCTCTAAAGGAAATACTCAGAGCACTGAAGTAAGCAGAGGAGAATCTGCAGGGTAGAAAGTAAGGGTGGGTGAAGTTATGAGAGAGCATGATGGTGCAAATTCTGTATAATCTATTTCTAGACAAATATGAAATTTTATCCAAACACTGTTCATGTCCGACTCTTTCGCAACCCTGTGGACTATAGCCCACCAGGCTCCATGGATTTCCCAGGCAAGAATACTGGAGTGGAATGCCATTTCTTTCTTCAAGGAATCTTCCCGAACCAGGAATCAAACCCACATCTCCTGCTAGGCAGGTGGATTCTTTACTACTGATCCACTTGAGAAGCATTATTTGCCCAGATAACTGTTATTCAATAGGCAGAATATCCAATTTCATTATTGCAATGTTAGGGAAGCAGAATTTTTTTTAATGAAAAATGATCGTAAGATTCAAATAACACTCTGGTCATAAGTGAGTTATGACTAGAGAGTCAACAAAAATGTGATCTTTCCAAAATTATTTTCTTGCTTTTAAAAATGGGAAATTGCTTACACTATTATTTTGTCTCCTACCTCACTCTATAGTTTTTAAAAGCTGTACACATTTGCTCTTTTCTTGGGTATTTCAAACTTAACAGGAATATTTCTGTCCTTTCATGTGAGTCCAAAGTCCCAGATTTCTGGGCTTTGTAAATTGTGAATGAGTACTTGATGTCACATTTTCTGAAAGATTAGGATAACAAATTGCTTTTTCCCTTTAACGTCTCATGTATCATATTATATCCAAATTCTCTTGGCAATTTCTAGATCTTGATATTATAAAGACACTGTGTATCTAAGACTTTTCCATTATAAAATGAACATTTGGTTCATATGCTATAAATAAAGGAAAGTGAAGGAAGTCTGGAAAATAAGATACATTCATAAGAAAATATAATCAATGAAGCAATTTAAGCCTCTTTGCTAAAGCACCTTAACAAAAGCGCTCTACCTACTAACACCACAAATACAAACTTTTCAGGTTATTGGCACTTTCATATGTGTGAAAACCTATGAATTAGGAAAGCAATACAGACTAGTCATTAAGGATAAGGACCAGGATATAGAGAAAATTGTTCAATTACCAATCATGATCTTAAACAAGCCACTTAATCTCTCTGGGCTGTTCGGTCAAATGGCAGAATAAAGAGACAGGCTTCATTATTAAAATTAAAACAATGCATATGGTGCTCAGCCTTATCATGAAGCCTGCCCATAAGAAAAATTAGCATGTAGTTATTATTTTTAATAAATTACTTGAAATGAGGTTTAGTTGTTTTGTCGTTCATTTGCTAAGTAGAATCCGACTCTGCGATCCCATGGACTGTAGCATGCCAGACTCCTTTGTCATCTGCTATCTCCAAGTTTGCTCAAATTCATGTCCATTGAGATAGTGATACTATCTATTTCATCCTCTGCCACCCCCTTCTCCATTTGCCTTCCATCTTTCCCAGCATTATTGGTCTTTTCCAGCATCATTGGTCTTTTCCAATGAGTCAAGTCTTCTCATTAGATGACAAATTATTTAAGCTTCAGTTCAGCATCAGTCCTTCCAATAAATATTCAGGGTTGATTTCCTTTGGGATTGACTAGTTTGATCTCCTTGTGCTCAAGAGACACTCATGAGTATTCTCCAGCACCATAATTCAAAAGTATAAATTCTTTGGCTCTCAGCCTTCTTTACAGTCCAACTCTCACATCTGTACATAACTACTGGACAAACCATAGCTTTGACTATACGGATTTTTGTTAGCAATGTGATGTCTCTTCTTTTTAGTATGCTGTCTACGTTTGTCATAACTTTCCTTCCAATAAGCAAGTGTCTTTTAACTTCATGGCTGCGGTCACTTTCTGCAGTGAATTTGGAACCCAAGAAACTAAAATCTGTCACTGCTTCTACTTTTTCCCCACCTATTTGCCATGAAGTGATAGGACCAGATGCCATGACGTTAGTTTTTTAATGTTGAGCTTCAAGTCAGCTTTTTTCACTCTCCTTTTCACCCTCATCAAGAGGCTTTTTAGTTCCTCTTCACTTTCTGCCATTAGAGTAGCATGTATCATCTGCATATCCGAGGTTATTGATATCTTTCCCGGCAATCTTGATTCCATCTTGGGATGCATGAAAGTGAAAGTCACTCAGTTGTGTCTGACTCTTTGAGACCCCATGGACTATATAATCCATGGAATTCTCTAGGCCAGAATACTGGAGTGGGTATTGGTAGTCTTTCCCTTCTCCGGGGGATCTTCCCAACCCAGGGATCGAACCCAGGTCTACCGCATTGTGGGCAGACTCTTTACCAGCTGAGCCACAAGAGAAGCCCAAGAATACTGAAGTGGGTAGCCTATCCCTTCTCCAGCAGATCTTCATGACCCAGGAATCGAACCAGAGTGTTCTGCATTGCAGGTGGATTCTTTACCAACTGAGCTATCAGGGAAGCCCAGAATACTGGAGTGGGTTGCCATGCCCTCCTCCTGGGATCTTCCCAACCCAGGGATTGAACCCAGGTTTCCCACCTTGCGGGAGGATTTTTTACCATCTGAGCCAGACCCTGGCATTTTGTATGATGCACTCTGCATAAGAAGTTAAGTAAGTAGAGTGACAATATACAGACTTGTCGTAGTCCTTTTCCAAATTTGAAGCAATCAGTTTTTCAGGTCTGGTTCTGACTGTTTTTTCTTGACCCACAATACAGGTTTCTCAGGAGGCATTAAGGTGGTCTGGTATTCCCATTTCTTTAAAAAAAAAAATTCCACAGCTTGTTGTTAACCACACAGTCAAGACTTTAGCATAGGCAATTAAGCAGAAATAGGTGTTTTTCTGGAACTCCTTTGCTTTCTCCATGATCCAATGAATGCTAACAATTTGTTCTGTTTCCTCTGTCTCTTCAAAACCCAGCTTGTACATCTAGAAGTTCTAGGTCCACATAATGTTAAAGCCTAGCTTAAAGGATTTTGACTGTAACCTTGTTAGCGTGTGAAATGAGTGCAATTGTACAGTAGTTTGAACATTTTTTCACATTGCCCTTTTTGGGGATTGGAATGAAAACTGACTTTGTTCAGTCCTGTGGGCACTGATGAGTTTTCCAAATTTGCTGACATATTGAGTGCACCACTTTAACAACATCATCTTTTAGGATTTGAAATAGCTCAACTGAAGTTCTGTGACCTCTACTAGCTTTGTTCATAGTAATCCTTCCTAAGACCCACTTGACTTCACACTCCAGGATGTTCAGTTCTAGATGAGTGACCACACCATTATGGTTATCCAGGTCATTAAGATCTTTCTTGTATAGTTCTGTGTATTCTTGCCACCTCTTCTTAACATCTTCTACTTCTGTTAGGTCTGTTAGGTCCTTATTGCTTTTGTCCTTTACTGTGCCCATTTTTGCATGAAATGTTCCCTTGATATCTGCAATTTCCTTGAAGAGATCTCTAGTCTTTCCCATTCTATTGTTTTCCTCTATTTCTTGCGTTGTTCTGTGTATTCTTACCACCTCTTCTCAACATCTTCTACTTCTGTTAGGTCTGTTAGGTCCTTATTGCTTTTGTCCTTTACTGTGCCCATTTTTGCATGAAATGTTCCCTTGATATCTGCAATTTCCTTGAAGAGATCTCTAGTCTTTCCCATTCTATTGTTTTCCTCTATTTCTTGCGTTGTTCTGTGTATTCTTACCACCTCTTCTCAACATCTTCTACTTCTGTTAGGTCTGTTAGGTCCTTATTGCTTTTGTCCTTTACTGTGCCCATTTTTGCATGAAATGTTCCCTTGATATCTGCAATTTCCTTGAAGAGATCTCTAGTCTTTCCCATTCTATTGTTTTCCTCTATTTCTTGCGTTGTTCTGTGTATTCTTACCACCTCTTCTCAACATCTTCTACTTCTGTTAGGTCTGTTAGGTCCTTATTGCTTTTGTCCTTTACTGTGCCCATTTTTGCATGAAATGTTCCCTTGATATCTGCAATTTCCTTGAAGAGATCTCTAGTCTTTCCCATTCTATTGTTTTCCTCTATTTCTTGCGTTGTTCTGTGTATTCTTACCACCTCTTCTCAACATCTTCTACTTCTGTTAGGTCTGTTAGGTCCTTATTGCTTTTGTCCTTTACTGTGCCCATTTTTGCATGAAATGTTCCCTTGATATCTGTAATTTCCTTGAAGAGATCTCTAGTCTTTCCCATTCTATTGCTCTCCTCTATTTCTTGCGTTGTTCATTTAAGAAGACCTTCTTATCACTCCTTTGTATTCTCTGGAACTCTGCATTCAGTTGGGTATATCTTTCCCTTCTCCCTTGCCTTTCACTTTTCTTCTCTTCTCAGCTATTTGTAAAGCCTCCTCAGACAATCACTTTGCCTTCTTGAAATTCATTTTCTTGGGGAGTGGTTTCAGGCACAGCCTCCTGTACAATGTTATGAACCTCCATCCATAGTTCTTTAGGCACTCTGTCTACCTAATCCCTTGAATTTATTCATCATCTCTACTGAGATTTGATTTAGGTCATACCTCAATGGTCTAGTGATTTTCTCTATTTTCTTCAATTTAAGCCTGAATTTTGCAATAAGGATCTCATGCTCTAAGCCATAGTCAGCTTTGGGTCTTGTTTTTGCTAACCTCTCCATCTTTGGCTGCAAAGAACATAATCAATAGCAAGTATTTACCATTTGGTGAAGTCTACGTTAGAGTCATCTCTTGTGTTGTTGGAGAAAAGTGTTTGCTCTGACTAGCATGTCCTCTTATCAAAACTCTGTCAACCTTTTCCCTGCTTCATTTGTACTACAAGACCAAACTTGCCTGCTATTCTGGATATCTCTTGCCTTCACACTTCTCTAATCCCCTATGATGAAAAGGACATCTCTTTTGGTGTTAGTTCTAGAAGGTGTTGTAGGTCTTCATAGAATAAGTCAAATTCAGCTTCTGTGGCATAAGTGTTTGGGGCACAGACCTGGATTTCTGTGACGTTTATAGTTTGCTTTGGAAATGAACCAAGATCATTCTGTCATTTTTGAAACTGCACCCAAGTACTGCATTTCAGACTCTTTTGTTGATTATGGGGGCTACTTCATTTCCTCTAAGGGATTCTTGCCTACAGTAGTGGATACAGCAGTCATCTAAATTAAATTTACCCATTCCCATCCATTTTAATTCACTGATTCCTAAGAAGTCGATGTTCACTCTTGCCATGTCCTTCTTGACCACATCCTATTTATGTTGATTCATGGGCCCAGTATTCCAGGTCCCTATGCAATATTGTTCTTTATGGCATCAGACTTTACTTTCACCACCAGACATATCCACAGCTGAGAATCATCTCCACTTTGGCCCAGCTCCTTCATTCTTTCTGGAGCTATCAGTAACTGCCCTCTGCTCTGCACCAGTAGCATATTGGACACCTTACAACCTGGGGTGGGGACTCATCTTTCAGCATCATATCTTTTTGCCTTTTCATACTGTTCATAGGGTTCTCCAGGCAAAAATAGTGGAGTGGGTTGCCATTTCCTTCTCCAGTAGATCACGTTTTGCCAGAACTCTTCACATCCATCTCGGGTGCCCCTGCACAGTATGGCTCATAGCTTAATTGAGCCATGCAAGCCCCTTCAGAATAACAAGGCTGTGATCCACGAAGGGGAAAAGAGGCTTTACACATTATTAAAACAACTGTGTCTTTTAAGGCAAAATTTAAAGCAAGCTGGCCAGGTTATGACAAAACTAATAGAGATTAAAAATGATTCAAGTCTAGAAAATATATATGTATATTTCAAATGAAAAAGGTAGAGGCCTTAATACCACAATTTAATGGTCACTTCCCTATTCTCCCATTCTCATGTGTTGATCATCTCATTCATTTTGGTTCCTCTTCCCTTCCAATGAGAGACTATTCTTTGTGTCTCGCTCCACACCTCATCATTTCTCTCTTCTTAGCTACCTCAGTTCCTGGAACATTGGTCTTTATCATCCAAGTTTCCATACATTTTCACTTCTCTTTCTCAACTATCTTCCCCTTGAGCAATATGTTCAACCTGTTCTGTGAAGATAGCCTCCAAATCTGAAATCCAAGTCATGTTCTCTCTCCGAAGTTTCTAGCCATCTCCTGGAGGGCTCCACCTGTGCCGTTTTTACTTCCTACTCAATATATCTGTCGCATTTCCACCCAACTAGATCCTCCTCTTGACTGCTCCATTTCTGCTAGAAATGTGGTCATCTTTCCATGTACCAAGATTTACAACTTTGCCATCACCTCTCATTTTTTATTTTCTTGTCCTCCATAATACTTAAGTTTTAGCTAAATTCTATACATTCTACTTCGACGATATCTTTTTAAATAGTTCTTCATCTAGGTTCTCTATCTCTCTTTCTTAATTTAGTTCCTATCATTTATGGTCTCTGATATTGAAAAGGTCTCCTATGAGTTTTTCTGCCCAGAATCTTCCCCAATCCAAATTTCTTTTACAGTATTATTTTCTTAGTCACCATCCTCATTAAGTAACTTATCTGTTCAGAAACCTTGGTGGTTTCCCATTACCTAGAGAGCCCCTTTTCCCTGGCATTCTCAGGTCCCTATGATGTGGCCCATATTCTGTGCTGTGTTTCCAATGTTATTTCCCACCTGCTCTTCTTAATGACTCCTTTACTCCAGCCCACTTGAATCACTTGCTTGTTCTTGTACACACTGAAATTGCAGCACCACTATTTGTTCCTGCCTTCTCCTACCTTGAGTCCTTCCCTCTATCTCTAATGAGAGCCTCACTTCCACCACATATGCAAGGCAATTTCTCACCCCGCTCTGAATTGCCCAAATCATCCATAATACTTTTGCAATATGTTTTATTTTATACTTTCTAATCTAATAATTTAAATACGTGAACTGTCTTCCATATGAACTGCCAGTGAACAAGGTCAGGATCTATAAAGGAGACAATTTTGTATCCACCATTATACTCAGACAGAGTTTTACATATGTCACATCATCAAACTGTCAAAATAGTTATGAAATCCCTTTCTTGGCTTTGATTCTGTAAGTGTAAATTTAATTGCCAGTTTAGGATCTTATTAACCTAGATGAAAACATTGGGGTAGGAAATGGCAAGCCACTCCAGTATTCTTGCCTGGAAACCTTCATGGACAGAGCAGCCTGGTGGGCTACAGTCCATGGTGGGGTTGCAAGAGTCGAACATGAGTGAGTAACTTTCACTTACCTAGATGAAAACATAGCATCACTGAAGCATTATGTGGTCTTTGCAGTCTGTTGAAAATTCCTTAAAAATAAGTAGAGAGACATTGCCACAAAAATGCATTCAACAAAGCCAGTGGACGCCAGCACAAACTCATTTGCAAGATAGCATAAAAATCAAAAAAAAAATCACATAATCATCTCCACAAAATTTCTTTCTTCACAGCTCTCAGCTCTAGATGCAGCTTTATTAGTTGGTGGCATAGGCAGAAAAAATTTGACAGATTCCTTCAAAACTTGTTGACTTAGATTTTTTGTGATGTTGTTAGGTTCTAGTATCCTTAATTAAATTTATGTGCTGCATGTTAAATCATTTTCATTTGTGTTTAACCTCCTGTTTAAGGAGGTTTTTTTCCAACATCCCATCCAAGTCTAGCTGGATCACAAGCAGAGTACAAAGACTGTACTTTCTCTGCCTTTCCAATTGCACTTGTAGAATCAGAGTTTGAGGCCTATTTAAGAACTCCCAAATGAGGAAGTTAAAATGTAGTCCTTTCTAGGCACCTCCCCATGCCTGCAGAGCTGAACTCCCAGTTCCTGTGTTCTGATAAATTATCTTACAAATTAGCCCAATCATCTCATCATCATATTTGCAGGTTTTGTTCCTTCTTTGGAACTTAAACACATTAAAAATAAATTTCAGTTTCTTCCAACATCACTTCCAAATTTACTGCTCCTCTTTCCTTCGCATCTGATTCTAAACCAAGCCAAAGGGAGAGTCCTCCCTCCCTGGTGATGTCCTCCCTATCATCCATCATGCCTCACTGATGCAATCCAGCACCATAAGCTGTCTTCAGGGAGCATGGGTGGCCAGCAGATGTGAGCCCATGAGTGAATGGAAGAATTGCGTAAGGCTGCGTCTTGTATAAGGAACGTGCAAGGGCACATTTACCAGATCTTTATGTGGATGGTTTTAGTCTCCCCTTCAAGGAGATTAAAAAAAAAAAAGAATTCTAGTTCTGTTTTCATCCTTCCTTTCAACATTTATTTTGAGGATTTTCTTTTTTCACACAAGTTTAATTCACATGTGCTTTTTAAGATCATGGTTAAAGCTTCCCCCAAAAAATTTGGTCTATACTTGGAACAGAAATGAGAAATTATCCAGATAACTTGACTGACCTCTCTTCTCCCAATTATCCTTAGCCAAAAGCTAAGTCAGAGTCAAATAAACTTTTATTTTTAATTGAGGCAATTATTTAATTTCCATTATAACTTTCCCAACAAAAACTTAGCCTTAACATATACAGCACATGTATACATTATCTGTTTACATATTTCACTTTCAAGCTTTATATTTCAATAATAGAAATTAAATGTAATTTATGAAAGTTATTTTATAATATAAGGTTATACTTGCACATTTAGTATGTGTTAATTTTATTACCATGTGGGTTTTCTTATTATGGGCTGTTATATGCAGCTGGGAGCCCTATCATAGCCATTTTTCACCTTTATTGATGAAATAAAGCAGTTAGTTACACTATGCAGGCTTTCAAAAGGTGATCCAATGCACGTGACCTCTGTTTTGCAGACTTTTGTCACCTGGAACCTCACCCTTAGAAATAAGGAATAGGGGACTGCTGTTATAGTTATTAAAGCTTCCTCTATTAGCTCTTGGAAGTTGTGGGCCAATTTGCATAAGGAGCCAGTGATTTTCTGGAATAGAAAGGACAGCAGTACTTTTCCCTGCCCCCAACTTCCTCTCCATAAAAGTCAGGATGGATTTGGGTGGCCTTAAGGCACTGAAGAGCAAGACTGGACTAGAGTTAAAAGAAGAGTAGAGAGCAAAGAGATGGCAACAGAGAGAGATGGCAACAGAGGGAGGCCGGCGATGAATCAGGCGTCGTCTGTCTTTCGATGAATCAGGCGTCATCTGTACTTTCGTGTCTCCAGGTGCGGCAGCTATGAAAATGAGCCTGGTGGACCTCCACCTACAGGAGCATCAGCAACTGAGGCCCCTGGGGCCTCACTCTGAAAACCATTTCTGCATTTGTGCCAAGGCCACGCCTCCCATGGAGGACCTTCTGCCAGTGACCTGTTTATGGGTGACATGAGACTCCTTTTCTAGCTGACTTTGACTTAAGAACTCCCCTAAGACTTTGCCAAGACCTCCTTATACCATGCAGAAGTCTAGGAGGCTGGCACCCAACCTGCTCTCCCTCTCTCTTTCACATGAATCAGACTAGCATTTTCCATCTCTCTCCTTTCATACAGGCACTTCCCCCTGCCAATAAAACTCTTGCACATCTCATTCCATCTTGACTTCTTGAGAGACACACACTAACATACAAGGTACAAGCCTGAACCTGTCTGGACCTGCATTTCATGGAGCCACTGTGTCCCAAGGGTTAGATTAAACCTTGTATTGCTTGAAGAAATGACAGACTTACACAGTCCAACCTAACAACAGTGCAGAATGTTAACAGCGCTGAAACACTGGCGGCTGTTCTCTGAGGCATAGCGTTTCCTGGAGCTTGAAACAGGGCTCTGCACTCCTGCTTTTGGGAGGGCTGGAGCTGGGGCCGTTGGTACAATCCCGGGGCTCTGAACAGCTTTGCAGCTTCCCATCACCCATGTTTCCCTCAGGAAACAGTGTGCCTGCTCCTAATCAGCCTTACCCACTGGCCTGTCTTCCTTTGAGTCCAGTTCGCCATCATTTCTCACTTGTAAGATGATAAATGTCAAATATTGTTCCTAATTCTGCTCCCTGGTGCAGCCCTTGGCTCAGGAATTGATAGAACTTTGACTCTGAAGGTACCAGTCAATTTTTGAGGAACTCAAGGGGCCTTAGTAAGTGGAGGAAGGAGCCTTCCTTTCCAGACTAGGCAGGCCAGCATTCCAGAACACAGGGAACCCTGCCCCATCGTGTGTTTCCAGCACAGCCTACTGAGGCGGTTTCTACTCAGGAGTCATGCCGCCTCTAAGAGAGTCAGCATACTGAAATAGGGCTGAATCAGAGAAGAACTTTCTTCTGTTTCTCAGACCCCTGAAAAATAGATACGGACCCAGGACCGATAGATGTATAAAAGGAGAATAATGAGATCTTGGATGGAAGTGTCCTGGACTTGTTGCTCCTATTAGCCATGATGAAGGACCACTCTGGCCTAATTATGACATGCAATTTGACCCTCAACCTCAATACCCCAGCTATACACAGTAAAAATGTTAATGTCGAGAATTTACCTTCAATGGAAAATTAGTTTTCATAATGATTAAGCCTAACTCAAATTGTAATTTAAACTATAAAGACTTCTTCTCAAAAATCTTTTTTACTCTCTAAAATGAATTAACAATATAACTTTTATTCTCAAATACAAGAAGTCTTGCTTGTTTCCCTAATAAAAGAAAAAAATTTTTCTTGTGAAAGAAAAAAATTAAATTTACACAATTAATTTGAAAAGTTTATTTTTTTTATTTTTTTTTCCACTTTTATTTTTACTTTATTTTACTTTACAATACTGTATTGATTTTGCCATACATTGACATGAATCCACCACGGGTGTATACGAGCTCCCAATCCTGAATCCCCCTCCCACATCCCACCCCATATCCTCTCTCTGGATCATCCCTGTGTACCAGCCCCAAGCATCCTGTATCCTGTATCGAACCTAGGCTGGTGCTTCGTTCTTACATGATAGTATACATGTTTCAATGCCATTCTCCCAAATCATCCCACCCTCTCCCTCTCCCACAGAGTCCAAAAAGACACAGATGTATAGAATGGACTTTTGAAAACTTTAATATGAAAAATAATCTTCACTTACTGAGTACTTAGTGTATGCAAATATAGTTAGGAATTATTGGATACTTGAATTCTGCCACTGATATTGACCCAAAGCTGTGAAATGGATAAAGCAAAATCAGGTGCTTTTGCATACCATATTTTTTTCTATGCAATTTAAAAAATCCATAGTATAATATTTTATATTTCATTTTATGTAACCATTTCTCTGATAGTGTGGAAGTGTTAATCAAATCCAACTCTTTACAACCCCATGGACTACAGCCCACCAGGCTCCTCTATCCTTGGAATTCTCCAGGCAAGAATACAGGAGTGGGTAACCATTCCCTTCTCCAGGAGATCTTCCTGACCCAGGGATTGAACCTGGGTCTCCTGCATTGCACGCAGATTCTTTACTGTCTGAGCCACCAGGGAAGCCGAAAGATGCAGTGAGAAACTGCCTGGCATGCATGCGTGCCAAGTGACTTTAGTCATATCAGACTCTTTGCCACCTTATGGACAGTAGCCTGCTAGGCTCCTCCATCCATTGGATTCTCCAGGCAAGAATACTGGGAGTGCCATGCCCTCCTTCAGGGATCTTCCCCACCCAGGTATCAAACCTGCAAATCTCATGTCTCCTGCATTGACAGGCAGTGTCTTTACCACTATCACCACCTGGGTTGGAGCCACTAGGGAAGACCAACCACTTCTTTAACTTATCATAAACATTTCATCAACATCATATTTAACATTACACAACTTTCCATATACATATTATATATTTAACTCTTCCTTGTTTTTGGACTCTTAGATTGTTTTAACTTTTTTGCCTCAAACATATATGTGTGTGTTTGTTTAGATTTATTCCTAAGAGTAGAGTTATTAGATTTAAAGATTATTACCTTATTTATCTTTCAGTTTCCTTTTCTATCAGCTTTACTTGAACATTTCTATTGGAGACCTTGAATAATAATGATGGAAGATCACAGGATATTCTTAGCTGAAACATCTTTTCTGATACGAAGTAGAAAATGGTATCTCATTATATTTGCATTCCCATACTAATAATATTTAACATTTTTCACCAAGTTTATTACAGAAGCTGTATCTTTAGTTTTTAATATAACGTCAGAGTTCTTATTTTCAAACTCTCAAAAGTCATCTTGTAATCTTCCTGAATATTCTCAATTATTTACATGGACAGATTTTAAATAGGACTTTTAACCATTCCATATGTTACACAATTTGCCTCAACATAAGTGCTGTCATGGATTTTTCATTAATGGATATATTTATATGAGCAGGTATATTTATATCTATGTGTGTGTATACCTTTAGCATCAGTGAACATCAACAATCTAATCTTCAATCCCTGAAATCATTAGAATAACTGATATATATCAATTATAAGCTAATGCATGACTAAATTCATTTTCAAATTACTATTACTCTCATTACCTCTTATATTTGCCAATTTGCTGTAAGAGTTTCTTACATAAGTATAGCTGACTATGTGGTAAAAATCCCCAATATTAAGAATTAATAGACCATTTGATTTAAATTGGTTTCTTAATCTTTTCTCCAAGATGCTGCATGTCCTTGCATAGAGAATTTGATACAGCATTTTTTTTAGATTAACTAACCCAATTCATTCTCTCCAGATCATGGATTGGAAGTTGGATGGAAAACTATAAATTAGTGTGGAAAAATAATCTTGCCAAATTTAATTTCCAATCATTCTCCATCAAAACTTTATCCTTTTGGTATTTCAAGATATTTATGTGACATTTTTTTAAGTTGTTAAAAGCTTATTTCTTTTAAAGTCTCAATGGACTTCTTGGTTGCCAAATCACTTTTTTTTTATTTTGATGAGTTGAACTAAAATGAATTAATAACACATGGAATCAATGTTCTCTAAAATATATGTTTTTTTTTTTTTTAAGTTTGGATAAAGGGGGTGAGAAGAGGTGCTTGGCAGAATGTTTGGGTTTTTTAGTTAATCCAGAATTTTTGAAAAATCATTCCAGATGTTTGATGAACCCACTGGTGCCCCTAAGTTTCACCCAAATCTGCCATAAACATAATTATAAACAGCAATAACTGAAATTAAGGCAGTATATAATGGATGCCATAAGAATCAGAATTAACTCCACACTGAATTCACCACAGTTAATAGTGGATAGGGATGTGTTGTAAACACTATGGAGAAAAGCATAGTTTTATAGTGTGTCTTCCTAAAGAAAGCAGAAAAATAAAAACAGAAGTAGTCCACGTATGAAAATCTGATGGCATCCTGGCCTTTCATCCTAGCATTCAGAAGCTCTCATTATCTTGCCTTAAGGCAGAACAATAAATCTCCGATCAAGGATGTTTGGAAACTTGTGGGACATTTTTGGTTGTCACAATGACCGGGAAGAGCTACTGGCTTTTAATACCCAGCAGCCAAGGATGACTAATATCCTGAAAGTCTCATAAAACAAAGAACTGTCCACACAGCTAACTATGGTGCCTATCAGCCCACACAAATCCCAGCCAGCTTGCCTTTGTGTCTTTCTCCTACTGTTTCTTCACTTGTAATTATTTAATTATCTTCTTCAGTTATGAGATTTACTATTTTCTTCCAAAAAGATTCTTGTCTGCCTCAAGTCTTTCCTCAAAGACCAAACTCCAAGGTGAATCTTTACCTTCTCTTCTCTTTTGATAGCCTCGTTATTTCATATTTATTTCCCTGATTACATCTACTACCAGGTAATTTGTGTGAGTCCCTCAGTCATATCCTACTCTTTGAGATCTTATGGACTGTAGCCCGCCAGGTTCTTCTGTCCACAGGGTTGCCCAGGCAAGAATACTGAAGCCTGTTGCCATTTCCTTCTCCAGGGGATCTTCCCAACCTAGGGATCAAACCCAGGTCTCCTGAATAGCAAGCGGATTCTTTACTGTCTGAGCTATGGGGGAAGCCCAATTTGTATAAAGAGAAGTTGATTGATTAACCACTTCTGCTCTTTTTTTATCAACACGTTTGTGGTTATGTAGACTCAGCCATAATTGAACTTCCTAACTTGGCTTTATTAAGAGAACTTTGTCATGTGTGTACATTTATATGGATACAAATATAGGTATAAACATATGTATTATATGTGCTTCTATAAAACACGTAAAACATTGTCTTCTCATTTAAAGATGACACAGTTTGAATCCTATGATTAAAAGACTAGGTGAGGATTTGACCTATTGGTTCTATTCCTTAGATAATCCCTGTTTCTGGTAGTTTTACTACTTGCTTTAATAAGCAAATAGTGCTTACTATATTAAGGAATAGAAGTAAGGAATCATTACAAGCTTAAAGTGCAGCCAGGGAGAGTCAACTTGGAAAAATACAATCTAATACTTCTGGGGGGAAATAACCTCCTCAGACATTTCCTGGAAGATATAAACTGTGCATCTGGACTGCGGTAATGCCTCAAGATGACTCAGGAGCATTTCATCTCTCAAGACAGTGAGAACTGTATCCTATGCCTCAGAATAGCCCTTCACTGGTTTCATGTAAAAATCATTTAGGGACTCTGATGTAAAATGAATGGCTTCTATTTTAATTTTGGTTGATATCACTTTGTGGTGATGTTTAATACAAGCAGGCTTTGTCTTAAGAAATTTTGAATGCCTTGTCACCATTGCTGGGGGCTTTCTGCCCTCTGGATGCCAGCCAAAGTGTCCCCTGCCCATTGGAGTGGTTGTCACCAAAAAGGACCCACCCAGTCTCTTGCAGCTTCAACCCACCTATAGGCAGCCCTATAATGGGCAAAGCTCAAAGAGTCAAGGTTTAATCTTAGAATGCAAAGTGGAGGAAGGATGCACTCTGCAGACAAAGTTCAGTTCAGTTCAGTCGCTCAGTCGTGTCCAGCTCTTTGTGACCCCATGAATCGCAGCACGCCAGGCCTCCCTGTCCATAATCAACTCCCAGAGTTTACTCAAACTCATGTCCATCGAGTCGGTGATACCATCCAACCATCTTATCCTCTGACATCCCCTTCTCCTCCTGCCCCTAATCCCTCCCAGCATCAGAGTCTTTTCCAATGAGTTAACTATTCACATGAGGTGGCCAAAGTCTTGGAGTTTCAGCTTCAGCATCAGTCCTTCCAATGAACACCCAGCACTGATCTCCTTTAGAATGGACTGGTTGGATCTCCTTGCAGTCCAAGGGACTCTCAAGAGTCTTCTCCAACACCACAGTTCAAAAGCATCAATTCTTTGGCACTCAGCTTTCTTCACAGTCCAACTCTCACATCCATACATGACCACAGGAAAAACCATAGCCTTGACTAGATGGACCTTTGATGGCAAAGTAATGTCTCTGCTTTTGAATATTCTATCTAGGTTGGTCTTAACTTTTCTTCCAAGGAGTAAGCGTCTTTTAATTTCATGGCTACAGTCACCATCTGCAGTGATTTTGGAGTCCCCAAAAAATAAAGTCTGACACTGTTTCCACTGTTTTCCCATCTATTTCCCATGAAGTGATGGAACAAGATGCCATGATCTTCGTTTTCTGAATGTTGAGCTTTAAGCCAACTTTTTCACTCTCCTCTTTCACTTTCATCAAGAGGCTTTTTAGTTCATCTTTACTTTCTGCCATTAGGATGGTGTCATCTGCATATCTGAGGTTATTGATGTTTCTCCCGGCAATCTTGATCCCAGCTTGTGTTTCTTCCAGTCCAGCGTTTCTCATGATGTACTCTGCATATAAGTTAAAAAAGCAGGGTGACAATATACAGCCTTGATGTACTCCTTTTCCAATCTGGAACCAGTCTATTATTCCATGTCCAGTTCTAACTGTTGCTTCCTGACCTGCATACAGATTTCTCAAGAGGCAGGTTAGATGGTCTGGTATTCCATCTCTTTCAGAATTTTCCACAGTTTATCGTGGTCCACTCAGTCAAAGGCTTTGGCATAGTCATTAATGCAGAAATATGTTTTTCTGGAACTCTCTTACCTTTTCCATGATCTTTCAGACAAAAGGAAGTTCTAATTTTACATTCTTTGTGTGAAATAAAGGCTGTCTGATAATATAACCATATCAACAGAAAACTTAATATCATTCTATGAAAGCAACACATTCAAATTTCTCTTTTAAATAAGATATGCATAAAGGTAACAAAATAGTCAAAAATTATCTCTAATTCTACTACATAGAAATCATCAGTTAATATTTCAGTGAACATTTGTCCATATTTTATATTTGTATATATACACATGCATGTTCCAAATGGTATTATAAAGCATAAATACTATCTTTAATATTGTTACTTAATATATTATAGACATATTTCCATGCCAGACACAAAGGCAATATAAGTACATAACCATTTTTAAAGCTACATGGAATCCACTGCATGAATGTACATGATTAATAAATTGGTCTATTGTCTGACTTATAAACTGTTCTCCATATTTCACTATTACATGCAACATTGCAATGAACATGATTACGTATACATTTTGGAAATTTTTCTGATCATTTATTTTCAAGTGATAAGGGGCTAGAAGTGGGATTACTAAATCTTATTAGAATAGAAAAATGGTTTTAATTTACATTGCCAAACTTTCCGCATCCCCAAAATACCATACCAGCTTAATCTCCAACATGAAACATCTTAAATTCTGAGTTTAAAGCAATTACTTTACATTCTTTTGAAATATAACCCATTTCTGATTTTGAAATTTACATGAATCTGCTCATGCAAATTGTTGTTTAAAATTGTGATGTTTAAACTGTGTTCTGATTTGTTCTCTCAAGGATTAAGGACCCAGAAGAGGAGGCAGGTGGGGGTTGAGGGAGGCTCACTTTCCCTCTTTTAATAAACTAAGAAGGAGCTTCAGTTTTTATGAATTTATATAAGATTGCTTCTGGGCAAGATTTAATAAAAGATCTCAAAAAACTTTGATTAAAAATATCTTCTCTTGCACTGCAGAGGAGAAAAAGTAGTTATCGTTCTGTATCACTATCTGACAAGTAGCTCTCAAAAGAGTAACATTTCACCATGATTTTAGGGTACAAGAAAAATTGCTCTAAAATTGTCTGACTAGCAGACAGAGAAGAATATATATCATATGACATCCCTTATATGTGGAATCTAAAAAAAAAAATGATACAAATGAACTTACTTACAAAAGAGAAAGAGACTCACAGACTTAGAAAACCATGTTATGGTTGCTTGGGGGAAGGGATAGTTAGGGAGTTTGGGAAGGTCATGCACACATTGCTATATTCAAAATGGATAACCAACAAGGACCTACTGTATAGCACAGAGAACTCTGCTCAGTGTTCTGTGGCAGTCCGGATGGGATGGAGTTTGGGGGAGAATGGATACGTGTACATGTATGGCTGAGTCCCTTTGCTATTCACCTGAAGCTACCACAGCATTGCTAATCGGCTGTCTACCCCAACACAAAATGAAAAGTTCAAAGTTTTAGAAAAAAATGAACATCTACCATAATAACCCCCCAAAGATAAAATAATCTGATTGTATATTTGACCTGTCAGTCTTTATTAGGCTGCCATTTTTAGAGACAAGTTGGAAATATTTAACTCAAGACAAAACAAAAAAGTAATCCATAATTAAATGGAATCAGGATATTAAACCAAAAAAGAAAAACCCCTCCAGATTTATACACTAACCAAATGAGATACATTTTGTCAATTCTCCTTAACAGTTTTTATAATGCTAACAAGATAATGGGAAATGTGACATTCAGTTGTTTCATTGCAAAAATATGAAAAATTCTATCATGATGAAGCATTTGGAAGAATGTTGTACAGAGATCAAGTCAAAACCAAGACAAGGAGAGAAGGATGCACTTGGTTTTCTCCATGTACAGAAGTAGGAAGGAGCAGGCTGAGTGGCGAGGGCCGTGAGAGAACAGAAAGATGGGGAAAAGCAAGCAGAACTAAGCAAGCGGGAACCCAGGCCTTACATGAAGTCATACTTCAAGGTCTAATAGAAAATCAAAGGCCCAGAGTATCTGACGAGGCACCAGGAGCTGGAAGAGAAAAACCTCCCCACCACTCAGTCTGCCATTGGCACGAGAGTGGGAGACAGTCTCAGGAAGACTTAAGTGGCCACTCTGAGGCTGCAGGGAACCACATTTAACAACCCTAACAAACACCACTTCCTGTTCAAACTCTGCTTAATGTTTAGGACCATGAGGAATTGTTTGGAAAAGAAGTAGCCCCACTGCTGGAAGAGGAGGTATGAAACAAACAGCTCTGTGGATCTGGACTGTGAAAACAGCCCAAATGACATTTTATTTGGTTTCAACCATGGAGCATTCAATATAACATAAAACATAATGTGATTCTGTAACTTAGCATAACACAGCATAGAACCAAACCCCCTACGTTTGCCAAATCAACCCTCAGTTAGTAAGCCTATTCAAAAATCAACGGAGAAGAAAACACAAATCTGGCTCCATATCTGCCATTCCTCACCCTCTCCGGATTCTAATTTTCTCATCTATTAAACTGGGGAGTTGGACATCTAAGGAATCTTCCAATTCCATAATTGTCTAATGCAGTAATTCCTAGAATTATTCAAATAAAGTAAAGCTAGAAATGTTTTGCGTTTTTTGTTTTTTGTTTTTTTTTTCTCATAGAATTACGTTAAACCCCTTGAAAGGAAACGTGTTTCCCCTATAGCTTCTGGAACTAGAATTTGTCCCAACCCCATCTCCCCGCCTCAGACTCAGCCACCAGCAGCTGCCAAGACTGCAGAAAGTGGCCCGGTTCCAAGGGGCTCTTTTCCTTCTAGCACAGGAGTAAGAAAATTGCAGAGCATCTGGAGAGTCTGGTTAATGTTGCAGTCACTTCCCAGGGTCTCCCACAGCTTCCTCACAGCAGCTCATGATAGCAACAGAATAAGCATCCAGGGAATTTGCCCCGTCACATCCTGGACTTCACCTGCTCTGCTGGTGTGACTGGGAAATGTTTGCTTCAGGGTTTAAGTGGCAGGTGACAGGTGGTGATTCTGTTTACCACATCTCCACCTTTTAGCAGCTAAAAAAGAATTTTTTCCATGTTTAAGCCTAATCTAGGAAGAAATGTTTAACACTAGCACTTCCGTTACGAAATCAGCACATATTTGGTCTGCAGTCAAACTGTAAGCGTGCCCATCCAGCCTGAAACCATGCGCCCCATGTGCTTGGGGACGTGTCACATTTAGTCAAGCCAGTCTCCTATAATCTTTATGCAGACTATTGAAGAGCTCCATTTCACTGAAAATTAAACATCAGAATGGTTCAGTTGTTGTGTAATTAAAGGAGTCAAAAAGCAAGACATTGGAGTGTTTGAGAAACACCTTTGACTGGTTTGTGAAGAAGTTAGATCAACAGTGCCCCAAAAGTGATTTAAAGGACTTTAAATCTATCCAGGAAAATGAACAGGAGGCCTCAGTTAGATCCAGAAAGTGCTTCCTACTGACTTTCTCCTTATTTCTGTATTAATGGCTGGCTATTAATGCATAAAAGCATTTCCCAGCAAGATTAGGAAGCAGATGACATTTTAAAATAGCCTTTCTCTATCCTCTTTCACTGGGTGGGTTCCTTTTGCTTTCTACTCCAGACTCTACTCATGACATATCTTATGCCCTCTCATTTATATAAAGCAAAAGAAAGTATTTTATCAACTTACTCACAGAGAGGAAGAAACGACAAATGAAGGGCACGTGTTTCTCTCTCTGTTCCTTGTCTCTTAATAGGAACAAAACCCTAACTAAGGGGATGGGGAGGGTAAAATGGTAGCCACCGGGCAATCAAAAAAAAGAGATTTGGGGAGAAGCATACACTTTGGAGAGTCTACAAATGATAGTTATAGAAATAATAGCCTACCTCTCCTAAGTATAAAATGCTCTTGTTTATTGTGTTAATAATGTTTTCCTTTCATCACCATACTAGAAAAATAGGGGACAGTGACAGAACTAACCTTAAAGATTAAAGTAGTGGGAGAAATAGTTGCAAATGATATGACCTCCGGCAGATTCTTCACCATCTGAGCCACCAGGGAATCTCTACGAGGGGTTAGTATAAAAAATATCTAAACAATACAACTTCACATTCAAAAATTAAACAACCCCGTTAAAAATGGCCAACAGGCACATGAAAAGATGCTCAGCATCCTTAATCATCAGAGAAATGCAAATGAAAACCACAATGAGATGTCACCTCACACCGGTCAGAATGGCTATCATCAAAAAAAACATAAGCAACAAATGCTCATCAGGATTTGGAGAAAAGGGAACCCTCATACACTCATACACTTTCGGTGGGAAGGTAAATTGGTGCAGCCCCGAAGGAGAGCAGTTTGCAGGTTCCTCAAAAACCTAAAAAGAGAGCTACTATATGTCCCAGCAGTTCCACTCCTGTGCATATATCTGAACAAAAAGAACATGCTGACTTGAAAACACTGTTTGCTGTTGTTATTCAGTCACTAAGTGATGCCCGACTCTCTGCGACACCATGGACTACAGCACTCCAGGCTCCCCTGTCCTTCACTGTCTCCCAGATTCATGTCCATTGAGTTGGTGATGCTATCTAACCATTTCATCCTGTGCCACTCCCTTCTCCTTTTGCCTTTAATCTTTCCAGAATCAAGGTCTTTTCCAATAAGTCAGTTCTTTGCATCGGGTGGCCAAAGCATTGGAGCTTCAGCTTCACTATCAGTCTTCCCAATGAATGTTTAGGGTTGATTTCCTTCAGCATTGACTGGTTTGATCTCCTTGCTGTCCAAGGGACTTACAAGAGTCTTCTCCAACACCACAGCTCAAAAGCACTAATTCTCTGGTGCTCGGCCTTTTTTATGGTACAACTCTCACATCTGTACATGACCACTGGAAAAATCATAGCTTTGACTACATGGACCTTTGTTGGCAAAGTGATGCCTCTGCTTTTTAATACACTGTCTAGGTTTGTCATAGACGTCACCATCTGCAGTGATGGTACTTGCAGCCCAAGAAAATGAAATCTGTCACTGTTTCTGCTTATTCCTCTTCTATTTGTCATTAAGTGATGGGATGAGATGCCATGATCTTAGTTTTTTTTTTTTTAATGTTGAGTTCTAAGCCAGCTTCTTCACTCTCCTCTTTCACCTCTACACCCAATGTTCATAACAGCATTATTTATAATCGCCAAGATATGGAAGTGACCTAAGTGCCTAACAGATGGATAAAGAAGGTGGAATACTAGTCAGCCATAAAAAAGAAAAAGTTTTGCCATTTGCAACAATATGGATGAACTTGGATAGTATTATTCTTAGTGAGATAAGTCTAACAGGAAAATACAAATACTGTATGATATCACTTATGTGTGGAATCTAAAAAACACAACAAAGTACTTATTATAACAACAACAAAAGAAAAAAGCAGACTCACAGATAGAGAGAACAAGCTAATGATTACCGGTAAAGAGAGGGTAGTGGTAGGGGCAAGAGAAGGAGGGAATAAGAAGTACAAACAGTCATGTGTGAAACAAATAAGCTACAAGACATGGTGTAAAACACCATATACACAATATTGGGAATATACACAATATTTTATAGTAACTATAAATGGAATATGAGCTTTCCTGGTGACTCAATGGTAAAGATTGCCTGCAATGCAGGAGATGCGGGAGACACAGGTTTGATCCCTGGGTTGGAAAGATCTCCTGGAGGAGATCATGGCAAACCACTCCAGTATTCTTGCCTGGAGAATCACATGAACAGAGGAACGTGGTGGGCTATAGTCCATGGGGTCACACAAAGTCAGACACATACTGAAGCAACTTAGCATGCACACACACATAAATGGAGTATAACCTTTAAAAAATATGAATCACTGTTGCATACATGTAACACAATATTGTACAGCAACTATATCTCAATTAAAAATAAAAGTAAATAAAGAACTAAAAAAAAACCCTCAAGTTAATCATTCATCTGTTAATATTCGAATAGTTTTGACTACAGTAGATCCTGGAACAAAAGTGTTAAAAGAAAAAAAGAGAAATTTGAGTTCACCCACTATCCCTACAATCTAGGGCCACTGGTAAATCTATTGAATTTAGGAAATTTCCTTAAACCTCCAAAATAATGATAAAATATGAAGAATGTAGTTATAATTAAATTCATTAGTCATCTCTTTGACTCATACAAGTGTTTGTTTTTCTCAAAAATTTTAATTGAATGTAGTGACGAAAAAGCTATTTTAGTACAAGAATTTTCAGAATGTCTCTTTCAAGAAAACAATTGCCAAGTGCCTCACTACTGAACTGGTGTGAAGTCTGGTCACCATAGAGCAACAAATAAATAATACAAATGAATGATCAAGGCACTTGTTAAAGAGTTTATTCTCTAAGGAAAATTTCTAATTACACTGAATAGTTTTAAGGAGTAGATGACATTTTTGTTATTTACAGTTTTATTTGAGTCATTGTTTTTTATAATTATTCTTAAATCTCTTAGGGACTTCTAAATGATTTTAGTGCATTGATTTGGAGGAAAATAAAGTAATAACTACTTAAGAAAGAAACACAGAAAATACCAAATGCCATAATTTTCCTCCATGGTTTTTGTCCAAGTGTTTTATCTTATTTCCATACCATTTCTACAAACATTTCCCCCTTTGCCAGCACACTTGAATATATTCTTTTTAAGCACTCCTTTTACCACTTACAATCTGTTCAGTAATGTGGCTATCACAGAAGTATTTTGCTTTGATTTTCCTTTAAAAAAAATTATCAAAACTTACAGGTTTTTTTTTTAATAGGTAGTATTTTCTCATTGACTCCCATCATCATATTAGAGGTGTTTTCTTACAGGGGAACAGAAAAAAAACCTTTGACTCAGATGTGCAAAATATTTTAAATCAAGAAACATCTTTCCTTGAGAATGTGGCAAACCATTATTATTTTATAGGAAAACAAGGTAATTTTTCTCAGCTATTAACATTTTAATCAAAATGCTCTACAGCATTTCAGTTCAAGTACTGGAAATTTTAATGCTTGCCAAGGAAGTTTTGGAAAAGAAAGGCTTTGTGTAAGCAAAATAGAGCCATCTTTAGGGTTAAAAAGAAAAGAAAAAAAAAAACTTCTCATACAGTTTCCAACACCTATCTTTGTTTTACTTTCTGGCCTTCTTCCATACAGCTTTACTACAGATGGTGAGGCCACGGGGAAAATACAAGGCTTTGGCTTTGCATTTGCAAAAGGGATATACCCAAGTTAAAGCTTCTCTTCTGCTACATTACCAAAGTGATCCTGTCTTAACCTGAGAAGTTAATAAATAAGACCATAAGAGAGGGAGATAAACAGAGGTTTTTAAAAACATGTGATAGAATGGAAAAGAAACAAAATTAATAGAGAGGAAGATAGAATCAACATGGTTGGTGGAAATGAGAACCATCTAACTACTAATTAACACATCTAACATCTAGCTAGAACAACTACTAGAAGATTACTAAAATAATACAGTCATCCTGGCAGAAGCTATTTTAAGTACACATATTGAATCATTTAATATGTGAATCACATCCCAGATTGCAATTTTAATGCTAAAGAAGTGCATACTTGAAGAAATTCTCTTTCTTATTAACTGAATTTGACCTATACATGATTATTCTAATTATTTTTCATTCCAAAAGCAATTCTAAATCATCACAAGTTTGGGATGAATTAGTTCATTCATTAGAAACAAAAGCACTAATTTGAAAAGATATATGTATGCTAGTGTTCATAGCAGCATAATTTGCAATTGCCAAGATAGTTATGTGACCTAAGTGTCCAACAGATGGATAAAGATGTGGTGTGTGTGTGTGTATATGTATGTATGCATATCAGTTCAGTTCAGTTGTTCAGTCGTGTCCAACTCTTTGCGACCCCATGAATCGCAGCATACCAGGCCTCCCTGTCCATCACCAACTCCCAGAGTTCACTCAGACTCACGTCCATTGAGTCAGTGATGCCATGAAGCCATCTCATGCTCTGTCATCCCCTTCTCCTCCTGCCCCCAATCCCTCCCAGCATCAGAGTCTTTTCCAATGAGAGTTTCAGCTTCAGCATCATTCCCTCCAAAGAAATCCCAGGGCTGTTCTTCAGAATGGACTGGTTGGACCTTCTTGCAGTCCAAGGGACTCTCAAGAGTCTTCTCCAATATCACAGTTCAAAAGCATCAATTCTTCGGCGCTCAGCTTTCTTCACAGTCAAACTCTCACATCCATACATGACCACTGGAAAAACCATAGCCTTGACTAGACGGACCTTTGTTGGCAAAATAATGTCTCTGCTTTTCAATATGCTATCTAGGTTGGTCATAACTTGCTCACTCATAAAAAGGAATAACATTTTTCCATTTGCAACAATGTGGACAGACTTGGAGGATATTATTCTTAGTGAGAGAAGTCAGACAAAGAAAGACAAACACTGACAAAGTAGGAATAGTAGACTGTTAAGTATAAAACAAACTATAAAGATTCTGTACAACACAGGAAATATAGCCAATACTTTATAATAAATATATATAATACTCCTATAACATATGATATTATACTTCAGCTATCAGTTCAGCTCAGTTCAATCGTTCAATCATGTCCGACTTTGTGACCCCATGGGCTGCAGCACGCCAGGCCTCCCTGTCCATCACCAAATCCCAGAGTCTACCAAAATCCATGTCCATTGTGTCAGTGATGCCATTCAACCATCTCATCTTCTGTCATCCCCTTCTCCTCCTGCCTTCCATCTTTCCCAGCATCAGGGTCTTCTCCAATGATTCAGCTCTTCACATCAGGTGGCCAAAGTATTGGAGTTTTAGCTTCAGCATCATTGCTTCCAATGAACACCCAGGATTGATCCCCTGTAGAATGGACTGGCTGGATCTCCTTGAGGTCCTAGGGACTCTCAAGAGTCTTCTCCAACACACGGTTCAAAAGCATCAATTCTTCAGCACTCAGCTTTCTTTATAGCCCAACTCTAACATCCATACATGACCACTGGAAAAACCATAGCCTTGACTCGACAGACCTTTGTTGACAAAGTAATCTCTGCTTTTTAATACGCTGTATAGGTTGGTCATAACTTTCCTTCCAAGGAGTAAGTGTCTTTTAATTTCATGGCTGCAGTCACCATCTGCAGTGATTTTGGAGCCCCAAAAAATAAAGTCAGCTGCTGTTGCCACTGTTTTCCCATCTATTTCCCATGAAGTGATGGGACCGGATGCCATGATCTTCGTTTTCTGAATGTTGAGCTTTAAGCCAACTTTTTCACTCTCCTCTTTCACTTTCATCAAGAGGCTTTTTAGTTCATTTTCTGCCTAAGGGTGGTGTCATCTGCATATCTGAGGTTACTGATATTTCTCCCAGCAATCTTGATTCCAGCTTGTGTTTCCTCCAGCCCAGCATTTCTCATGATGTACTCTGCATATAAGTTAAATAAGCAGGGTGACAATATACAGCCTTGACGTACTCCTTTTCCTATTTGGAAACAGTCTGTTGTTCCGCATCCAATTCTAACTGTTACTTCCTGACTTGCATACAGATTTCTCAGGAGGCAGGTTAGGTGGTCTGGTATTCCCATCTCTTTCAGAATTTTCCAGTTTATTGTGATCCACACAGTCAAAGGCTTTGGCATAGTCAATAAAGCAAAAATAGATGTTTTTCTGGAACTCTCTTGCTTTTTTGATGATCCAGTGGATGTTGGCAATTTGATCTCTGGTTCCTCTGCCTTTTCTAAAACCAGCTTGAACATCTGGAAGTTCACAGTTCACGTATTGCTGAAGCTTGGCTTGGAGAATTTTGAGCATTACTTTACTAGAGTGTGAGATGAGTGCAATTGTGCGGTAGTTTGAGCATTCTCTGGCATTGCCTTTCTTTAGGATTGGAATGAAAAACTCACCTTTTCCATTAGAGGGCAGACAGACTGAAACCACAATCACAGACAACTAGCCAATCTGATCACACGGACCGCAACCTTGTCTAACTCGATGAAACGTCAGCTATAGTTCAATGTTTTTAATTTAACTTCAGTTCAGTTCAGTTCAGTTCAGTCGCTCAGTCATGTCCGACTCTTTGCAACCCCATGAATCGCAGCATGCCAGGTCTCCCTGTTCATCACCATCTCCTGGAGTTCACTCACAACATCAATGCATAAAAAAACAAATATAAGTTAGGTGCTGTAGAAGACATTATACTGCTTGTGGTTTTCTGGTGCCATTCTGCTTCTGTGGTTGTGCTTCCCACCTCCTTGAAATTTAGCAGGCCATGTGACAAGCTTGGGAACTAAATGTTAATAGAAATAACTCTTTAGGTTTTCCCACCTGTAAAAATGAAACCCTCATATGTATGGGTTCCTGAGTTACTAAATTAAGCCTTCCTTCTTCCAACCTGCATTGAACATGAAGCATGAACAAGAAGTAAACTTTGACTGTTTTAAACTACTGAGATTTGAGGACTATTAACTGAACCGAACTGAACTGAATAGAATGATTTGACTTCTATCAACTACTATGGAAAAAATAAAATTAGATAAGAAAACTTTCTCTGTAGCATATCAATATATCTATCCCTCAAGACTGTATATTGTCACCCTGCCTATTTAACTTTTATGCAGAGTACATAATGAGAAATGCTGGGCCAGAAGAAGCACAAGCTGGAATCAAGATTGCCAGGAGAAATATCAGTAACCTTGGATATGCAGATGACACTACCCTTATGGCAGAAAGTGAAGAGGAACTAAAAAGCCTCTTGATGAAAGTGAAAGAGGAGAGTGAAAAAGTTGGCTTAAAGCTCAACATTCAGAAAATGAAGATCGTGGCATCCAGTCTCATCCCTTCGTGGCAAATAGATGGGGAAACTGTGGAAACAGTGTCAAACTTTATTTTGGGAAGCTCCAAAATCACCACAGATGGTGATTACAGCCATGAAATTAAAAGACGCTTACTCCTTTGAAGGTAAGTTATGACCAACCTAGACAGCATATTAAAAAGCAGAGACATTACTTTGCCGACTAAGGTCCGTCTAGTCAAGGTTATGGTTTTTCCAGTGGTCATGTATGGATGTGAGAGTTTGACTGTGAAGAAAGCTGAGCGCCAAAGAATTGATGCTTTTGAACTGTGCTGTTGGAGAAGGCAATGGCACTCCACTCCAGTACTCTTGCCTGGAAAATCCCATGGACGGAGGAGCCTGGTATGACAGGGAGGCCTGGCGTGCTGCGATTCATGGGGTTGCAAAGAGTCGGACACAACTGAGCGACTGAACTGACCTGAACTGAATATGTAGTGCGAATAGTAGTTGGTTTTTGGCTGTTGCTTTCTGCAAAGATTAATTCTTTATTAAAACTAATTGATACTGTCTACCCAAAGTTTTGTGATAGATTATTCAGGAATTAATAATTATTTTTAATAATAATTTACTTGCATAGAGTAGGCACTCAATAAATATGTAATAAGTGAATTTAAGATGTTACCTAACTAAGCCTAGATTAATAGGTAAACTAGCGCTTCCCAGGAGAAGGCAGTGGCACCCCACTCCAGTACTCTTGCCTGGAAAATCCCATGGACGGAGGAGCCTGGTGGGCTGTAGTCCATGGGGTCGCTAAGAGTCGGACACGACTGAGCGACTTCACTTTCACTTCTCACTTATGCATTGGAGAAGGAAATGGCAACCCACTCCAGTGTTCTTGCCTGGAGAATCCCAGGGACGGGGGAGCCTGGTGGGCTGCCGTCTATGGGGTCGCATAGAGTCGGACACGACTGAAGCGACTTAGCAGCAGCAGCAGCAGCAGCAGCAGCGCTTCCCAGGTGGTTCAACAATAAAGAATCGCCTGAGGTGCAGGAGACATGGGTTCAATCCTGGGGTCAGGAAGATTCCCTGGAGAAGAAATACCAACCCACTCCAGTGTTCTTGCCTGGGAAATCCCACAGACAGAGGAGCCTGGCAGGCTACAATACATGGAATCACAAAACAGCCAGACACAACTTAGCAGCTAAACAACAACAACAATGGGTATATTGTCTTTAATTATAATATATATGAGTATAAAGTATTCACACTGATTTCAGTTCAATTCAGTCTCTCAGTCATATGTGACTCTTTGCGACCCCATGGACTGCAACATACCAGCCTTCCCTGTCCAACCAACTCCCAAAGTTTGCTCAACGCATGTCCATTGTGTCAGTGATGCCATCCAACCATCTCATCCTCTGTAGTCCCCTACTCCTCCTGCCTTCAGTCATTCCCGACATCAAGGTCTTTTCCAATGAGTCAGTTCCTCTCATCAGGTGACCAAAGTATTGGAGCTTCAGTTTCTGCATCAGTCCTTCCAAAGACTATTCAGGACTGATTTCCTGTAGGACTAACTGGTTTGATCTCCTTGCAGTCCAAGGGACACTCAAGAGTCTTTCCAACACCACAGTTCAAAAGCATCAATTCTTCGGTGTTTAGCTTTTTTATAGTCCAACTCTCACATCCATACATGACTACTGGAAAAACCATAGCTTTGACTAGATGGACCTTTGTCAGTAAAGTAATGCCTCTGCTTTTTAATATGCTGTCACACTGATTTAGTCTCTAGTAAAACTGATAATACATTTTTATTAGCTATAATAAAGGAGCTGTGAAATATTTTTTACAACAAAGAATCAATGTTAGTTGAGAACCTTAGACCAAATTCTGATTTTACCAGTTACTCTGTTCATGGTCTTGGAAAATTACCTGACGAGGCTGAATCCTGGCTTTTTTATGAAATGCCCATCTCAGAAGAATCTAAAAATAGAATGTTTCAAAATTACATGTAAAGTTTTGAGTCAACTCCTAGCATATAGTATGCTCTTAATAATACTAGTTAAATCCTATTTCCATGTGTCAAAAGTAGGATTCAGCTTAAGATTTTCAGTTCATAATTTACAAAATAATTCTGTGAATCCTTATGATCATATTCACAATTGCCAAGTCCTACCCATTATTACCATTAGTGAAATGTTCTGTAAATGTAGACAGTGAGCAAAATTGATTAGCTTTATAAGAAGAAGAAATTTATATTTTTTAATTTAATAAAATAATGTGCAATCTGTAGTTATAGAATTATCAATAAAACAAATCTCTTTGTGTTGGAATTTATCTACCAGAGGGAAAATATGGTCTCATTTAACAAGGGAAAAAGAGACATTAAAAAAAAAAAAACTTATTTTACAACACACTACTTGGACACATGCAATTCTTACAAAACAGTTTTGATGACATAGCCAAATGAGTTCAAAACATGTGAATTAGATTTTCCTTAAAAAAATTGCATATGGTTTAAAAATAAATAAAGGGGGAAATACTGGTTACAATGAGCTTGGACTTTATTAAATGTCAAATATTTTAAAATAATTTGTGACATTTGTAAACTTAGAAGCTTGTGTACTCACTGAAAAAATGTTTTTGTGCTGTTCCCATACATGTTTAAATTACTTCATTTTTACCTCAGTCTCAATCATTCCCATTTGATTTAAGCCTTAAGACATATAATTCTATAAATTTCTAATTCACTGATGTTTTCAAATAGCTATGAAAAAAGTTTAGAGCTCAGTTTTTCTTTCCCCATTTCGGTAGCTAAAAGTGAGAAAAATCATAATAGAAAGTGCTGCTAGAATAAAATTAAATGACAACAAGCAGAAAGAATGCTTTGGCTTGCAAAGAGTTTTGACTGGATGAAAGAGCCCAATGCACAGCCCAGAATCATGGCTGCTTTTTCTGCATCAAACATTTCTTAGAATTAACCCAAGCTTTACAGTATGCCCACCCGCCATGCTCTGCTCCTTTGCAGGCCTATAATAGCTGGCCGGTTTGCCAAACACAAAGAGTTTTAGCCACATAGTACTCATATTCCAAAAGCAGAACAGCTAGTGCCACACAAAATGTTCAGCTTGGGAAACATTGGGCAAGACAGACACTCTGGCCTTAATTTAAGATGAAAGTGAAAGTGTTAGTCGCTCAGTCATGTCCAACTTTTTTGTGACCGCATGGACAATAGCCTGCCAGGTTCTTCTGTTCTTGGAATCCTCTGGGCAAGAATACTGGAGTGGGTAGCCATTTCCTTCTCCAGGGGTTGTTCCCGACCCAGGGATCAAATGCAGGTCTCCTGCATTGCAGGCAGATTCCTTACCATCTGAGCCACAGGGAAGCCCTCAATTTAAGACAGCCTTTTGTAAACAAGTTCATCTGTACATTTTCTTTTAGATTCTACATATACACAATGTCATGTTTGTCTATGTCTAGCTTACTTCACTTCATATGACAATCTCGAGGTCCATCTATATTGCTACAAACGGCATTATTTCATTCTTTTCTTTATGGCTGAGTAATATTTCATTGCATATATGTACCACATCTTCTTTATCTATTCCTCTGTTGACAGATATTTAGGTTGCTTCCATGTCCTGGCTATTATGCAAAACAGAAATAGAGTCACAAATGTAGAAAACAAACATGGTTACCAGGGGGAAATGGGAGAGGGAAGGGAGAGGGAATGGAAAGTGGAAATACTGGGCTTGACAAATACATGCTGCTATATAGAAACTAGATAACTAATAAAGACCTACTCTGCAACCCAGGGAGCTCTACTCAGTATTCTGTAATGACCTATAGGGGGAAAGAATATAAAATGGAGTGGAAATATGCATATGTGTAACTGATTCACTCCATTTATAGCAGAAACTAATACAACATTGTAAATTAACTATACTCCAATAAAATATTTTTAAACAAAATGAAACGTACTTTCTAAAAGATTGCTTTTTGAAGTTATCTTAAGGTGTACTTGGTTAAGTTCCAGTTATGATTTGCAGTCTCTGGTTTTGAAAAGGAAAACTCATTTATAATAATTCACATTGTTAATATGAATATTTGGAAGAAGTTTGATGACAATTGTTATTTCTCAACTCAGAAATGTATACCAATCTCCCAATAGAGAACATAACAAGATATTGAGTGAAACTTTTATTTTCCTAGAATCCAGGTCTAGGCCCACAGTTAAGAAGAATAAGGCCTGGCTACCCCATCTTCTAGGATCTGCAAGCCTGTGATCTTCCAAGAGGGCTTACTAAGGGATGCTAATTCAGAAAGATGACTTTACAATGAACCCCTACTTCCCACACATGCACATGAAATGTAAGAAGACAACTGAGGCTGATAGAGGTCAGCTGGGCAGTGGGACTGAGGAGAGAGGAGGCCTGTATCCTTGGAGATCATTCTTTCTGCCCTGTGACTAAGGGAAGCCAAGCGTATCCTTTGTCTAAAGTGAAAAAAAAGAAGACAGCAACCTCAGTTGAATCCTTGGCCAAAAGTCTTGAAAAACAAAGAAAAGACAAAACGGTAGAGGAATGGGGATTTCTCTTTCAAAGAGATAAGTTCAAGGGATTCCCACTGGTCAACAGGTCCAAATACTGGTCTCGGAAGATGGATCCCTAGGGACAGGAAGAAACACCAGGCTCCATCAGCCGGGATAATCCAGAAGACATGAACAAACCTCACTAGGAATCACCAGTGCCTGGGGATGCTGCTGAGGGTGCACATTGGAACCCCATCCAAGCCAAACATCTGGACAATAAATTCAACAGCATCAAACCCAGGAGAGCACCCAAACTCCTCAAATCAGAATCAAATCAAATTATTTGCCTTTTCTTCTGTACCTCCTCCAGCTCTCCACCTCCCTAGTCCCATCCTAGCCTGCACTGGATTTAGGAAAAGATCTTTTAAGCAAAGAGTTGATCAAAGTTTTTACCAAGATGAGATTATTCTAATAATATCTAAAAATGGCTGAGAAGTTACAGAATCTGGATTAAGATATCTTAAGAGTTTTTAGTTGGCAAGAGACGTGTGTAGCATGTTATGGGGATAGGTGTTATGGGCAGGGAAAGGTGGAGAAGTATCTCCATTTATACCCAAATGACTTGGACTCTTCCCAAAAGTTTAATATTAATGAATTTGCCTTCATTTTCATGATCAACAAATTGGAAAAAAGAAGAATTAATCAAGAGAGCTTCCCTGGTAGCCCAGTAGTTAAGAATCCACCTGCCAATACAGGGGACGATCCCTGGTCCTTCTAAGCCTATGTGCCACCACCACGGAAGCCCATGCACCTCGAGTCTGTGTTCTGCAATAAGAGAAGCCACCTCAATGAGAAGCCCATGAACTACAATGAAGAGTAGACCCTGCTCTCTGCAACTAGAGAAATCCCGCACACAGCAACAAAGACCCAGCAAAGCCATAAACTAATAGATAAATAAATAATTTTTTGAAAAAAAATCAAGGAACCCTCAAATTTTAGGGTGCATTAAAATCACCTATTTCTGTTATTTAAACTGCAGTTCCCCAAGCCCCACCCTACACAGAGAGATCCAACTCAGTGACTCTGTGGCAAGACCTCAAGATCTGCCCTTTTAATTATTTAGTGCTATAAAATTCCATTCAGCACTCTTTTCACTACATCATGCAAATTTCGATAAGTTGTAATTTCATTTTCATTCAGTTCAAAATATTTTTATTTTCGCAAGTTTCTTTTCCTTTGACATGTGTTATTTAGAAGTGTGTTGTTTAGATCATCCCCGGGCACCAGCCCCAAACATCCTGTATCCTGCATTGAACATAGACTGGCGATATGGGGTGGGAGGTTGGAGGGGGGTTCAGGATTGGAAACTCATGTACAACAGTGGCTGATTCATGTCAGTGTATGGCAAAACCAATACAGTATTGTAAAGCAAAATAAAG
>SJYT01001453.1:35756-155375 GCA_006410635.1 Cephalophus harveyi | reverse complement strand
GGGGCAGTGGGTTGTTTAATCTTCAGCTATTTTTTCCTTCTGTTATTTTTTTTTAGTTTAGTTTCATCATGGTCTGAGAACATACTTTGTATGATTTCTACTCTTTTAAATTTGTTAAAGTAGGTTTTATGGCCCAAAATGTGATCTGTCTTAGTAAGTGTTCCATGTCAGCTTGTGAAGAATGTGTATTCTGCTACTGTTGGATGAAGAAATCTATATATGTCAATTGTCTCCAATCAATTGATGGTATTGAGTTCAATTATGTCCTTACTGATTTTCTGTCTGCTAGATCTATTTATGACAGAGGGGCATTGAAGTCTCCATTTATGATTACGAATAGAGGATTCATCTACTTCTCTAGAGTTCTATCAGTTTTTGCTTTACATAGTTTGATGCTCTGATATTAGATGCATCCACTTTAAGGATTGTAATGTCTTCTTGGAGAATCGACCCCTTTATCACTATGTAATGCTCTCTGTCCCTCTGTCTCTGATAGTTTTCCATTCTCTAAAAGACAACTTGATTACGAACCAGCTAATCCAGAGCAACACAGTTGGAGAAATACTGGCTGTCTTAGTTTTCTATGGCTGCTGTAACAAATTGCCACAAACTTAAAACAACACAAATGTGTTATCTAACTGAACTGAACTGACAATCCAATGTAGGTTTCACTGGGCTAAAATCAGGGTGTCTCTAAGGCTATATTCCTTCTTGGAGGCTCTAAGAGAAAATCCATTTCCTTGCCTTTTACAGTTTCTGCCCATACTAAGGAAAGGATCCATGTGATTAGACTGTACTCACTCAGACAACTGAAGATAATCTCTTTCCTGAAAATCCTTTAATTTAATCACATCTGCAAAGTCCCTTTGCCAAATTAGATAATACATTCACACTTTTAGGAATTACAATGTGAACCTTTCGGTAAAGCCATAATTGTGCCTACCATACTGGCATAATCATATTTGTTCTATTATTTAAAAAAAAAAAACATTTTCAAAAGAATGTTGATGACCCTTGACCAGTTTTCAATGTTTGACATCAGAAAAATAGCTCTCATTTCTCACCCAGGAATAGCATTTTAACAAAGCACCAGGATATGATAATAATTTTGTTGATAGCGATAACATTTGTCTGCCTTCAAGCCTAGCCAGAACTGGTTATGGTTACTAGAATTGAACACATCTTCCATTAGAAAGGGTGCTGATTTTGACAGAACAGTAAATTCAGCCCTGAGGAGGTACTGATGAGACCTGGAAAATGTTGATTATTCAGGACTGCGTGGCTACCACTTGGCTGTTTGGAAGATCTAACAGAAAGCCTCTAATCTAGAGAGAACAGGAGAAGCTGGACCTGAGATGAATCCAGCTCAGGAGCTCAAGGGAGGGGCTTATAGCAAATGTGCTCCAGGACACAGGGAACTATTTTGAGGTTTCCAGACAACCCCTCTTTGTGTTAAAGCATCACTAAACATTATATACAGGTCTAAAAAAACTCCACTCTGTTAAGCACATAAGACTTGAAGAGTTAAGGAGCTATTCAGCCATTCCATATTAAATTATTAAGTACCAACATATGTTAATTACTTTCCTTAAAGGGGCAGTAAATGAATTAAGTGTTGTCTTTAAGGTCAGACTCCTTAAGTTTAACTGGGCTCCACCATTTACCTAACTTCTCTGTGCCTGGTATCCTCATCTATAAAATAGAATAATAGTACTTAATTTATAGAGGGCTTCCCAGATGGTGCTAGTGGTAAAGAACTCACCTGTCAATGAGATGTGGGTTTGATCCCTGGACCCAGAAGACTCCCTGGAGGAGGACATGGCAACCCACTCCAGTATTTTTGCCTAGAGAATCCCGTGGACAAAGGAGCATGGCAGGCTGCAGTCCATAGGGTCACACAGAGTTGAACACAACTAAAGCGACTTAGCAGTTGTGCATTTACTTTATGGAGTTATTAGGCAGAATGTTCAGAAGATGTTTGAGATAAAGCGAGGACTTAAGAAATGTTAGCTTTCATGACTGATTAGATGACCAGCTAAGCACCAGGGACACAAACTAAAGAAGATGCAATCTTGTGCTCAAGGAGCTCACATTATGGAAAATACACAGATGATGGCAACAAGGCAGCCTGCTGAGTGCCATATAGAGGCAGTACCTAGGAGAACATCGAACAGAAACTAATTCAGTGTGGACGGTGGTCAGAGATGGTTATCCAGAAGCCCGAGCCACATCTCAGAAGATGAGCAGAAATTTGCTAAAGAATGAAAGGGGTTTCCCAGTGAAAATAACATATAGAAAAGCAAAGAGGCGTGCAAGCAGGTTGTATTCAGGATGCCACAAAGAGGATAGAGTAGAGGACAGGGAACAAATCCACCATGGAATTGGGTTTTGAAAGAATTTTATAAGAAGGAAAAGGCAATTTGGCCATGCAAGACCAACAGATACCCACAAGAGAACAGTTGAGGAATCCCTAGACAAGCTCCATTTGAATTTTTTCCGGCAAACACTTCAATTTCAGGGCCATAGTGTAAATGTGTGCGTGTGTGAGCATTGTGTGTGACCGCGACAGAGGAAGAAACAGCTGTGGGGAGGACACTCTGTTTTCTGAAGTTCTGGAAATTACCTACTAAGAAATTGACTAAACTGAATTCATAATGTCTATAATTTTTCTTCCCAGGACATACTAATATACTTGGGAAAACATGGAAAGAAGGTCAATAGACATTTTTTTAAAAGCAGAACAACGTGATTTTGTTATTGAGTTAATAGAATACATCATACATATAATAAGAGGCTAAATTTGAACTCTTTCTTTTCCCAACTTCTGTGGAAAACCCAAAACTGAAAATAAAGGATGTTAAAGGCCCATACCTTCTAGAAAAATGAGCCAGACCATCTATTACAGCTAATGACATCCCCCAAATGTAAATAAACACCCACATCAAGGAGACGTGGAAGCGCTGATGAAGAGCTTGGAAGTACTACCTTTCTTAAAGAAAGCTGTTAGTGTGTTATGATTTTTCCCTTCCTCCTCTTATTTTTCCTTTTCTGTAAACCAAGTGAGGAAGGGACTCAGAATCACTCAAAAAAATTAACCTGTGACCTCAAGAGTTTCAGGCACAGAGTCTGGTGTGGCGCATCCTCCTGAAAAGTCTAGAGAGGCACTGGCTGGAGCATATTGGTTCTCTTGGAAATGGGCACTGCCCAAAAAGGCTAGTTGGAAGGGTAAGCTGATCCCTAGAGGAGTCCATGAGGGTGGAACACCAAAAGCCAGACGCTAAGGGAAGTTGGAAGCCGCAGAAAGAGAGAGGCAGGCTTGCCATGTCAGGGAGCTTCTGGCTAGAGACACCGCAGCTAAAGCACCCACGAGGCAAGACGGGGAGTCAGAAGGAGCCCTGGCAGGATTAAAGCTGTGCCCTGGGGAAGACCCTCAGCCCTTCACCCCACTTGCCTCCCCCTCAACTCAGCCTGGGATGAGCCGCAGCCTGTGTGGCCACCAGGGAAGAGAAGAACTGACTGGGAAAACAGTGAAGAAGACACCAGGAGTACCTCTGCTTCTGACCAAGAAGGCATTGAAGTTAGCCTCCCATTTGAAACTGCTAAAAAACTGGACAAAATGCACAAAATCCAGTTTCAGACATGGGACTTGAGGCTGCACATGACAGTGATCCCCGAGAGAAGAGGGAGACGGTGCCCACGTGTGACCCGTCTTGCTACCTGGAGAGAGTTTCCAGGCCACAGGGCAGGGAGAGGGACCCAGGCAGAGCCCAGCAGGTGCCAAGGGTGAGAAGGCAGAGCAGACATCTGCAAGGCCCGGGGAACTAGCCTTCAAAGCCAGACTGTGGGAGAGGAGACAGCCACACAAAGTCCTCAAGGGCTGAGATGAGTGCTGATCAGCATGGGTGCACGTGTGTGTGTGTGCATGTGAGTGGAAACTACCCAAAGTGGGTAAACGTCCAAAAGCAGCAGAGAGAACAATCCCTAAGACTCACACCAGGTCTGAAGTGGTCTGCGCTGTCACCAGGCAGAGTGGAAAACTTGGCAACTCACAGCATTGTCTCCCCAGAAATGGAGCAAAAGTGGCCCTAGACCACGGGCTGTCCTGGTTCCGCCTAACAAAGCATTTATTGCAAACAAGCCTCAGAAGGCTCAAAGTTTCCCCATGCAACAGCTTTCCCTATCCAAATAGGAAGGCAGAAGCAAAATTTAGGATAGCAATAAGACCACTTGCCTGGGAACAGTTGCCTTCCTATTTTCAGAAATGATAAAAGTATGAAAACAATAAAATAAAAAGTATCTATTACTTTGAGGTAGAAAAAGGATGGTTACATAAATATCTATCTGTCATTGTGCTGTATTGATGGCAAGAGCTCTTGCAGCCCTCTTGGACCATGAGGATGAGACACACAACAGGGACAGCTGTCCCACGGGCTGAAATGAATCTGGGTTTCAGAACTCAGGATGTGGTGGCGTTGTGACAGGCCAGCAGCTACAGACAGCCAACTGCCTCTGGATTTGATTTTCTTGCATTCAAGACTATGCTATTTTGTAATCTATGACACACACAGCTGAAACTACCCCTGACTAATACAATTCTCAGAAGCTAGAGTATCCAGCCAAGGAACAAAGATTTGAAGAACAAATCTTCATTCCTATGAAGATTCTTTTGGGGGTGTAAACACATTAGTTAACAAATATTCCTGAGTAACTGTAGCTTAAACACATTTGTTAACATGTATTCCTGAGGAATAATAATTTACTTTAAATTTTTAACAAGTTTTTGTAAAGAGTTTTAGAATGTTATTGCTGTATTTATAGAATGTTATAGCAAACACAGTGAGATAGGAAGTTAAGAAACCTGGGCTTTAATCCACCTCAGCCTCCTAGGAGCTGTATGAACTTGAGTAGTTCTGTTTCTTCTATAATTGAGGCAGGTACACTAAAAAGTCTAGCTTTGAAATGAAGGATTTTGATTGTCTCATTTGATCATTCCCAAAGTACTTTGGGGGGATGCCTCAATACTTTGAGACAGTGGGCTATGTATTCAGTGTAAAGTATAGAACATTCAAACAGAAGTGTTTTAAAACAGTATCCTCAAAGAGATGCCATTTAACACCAATCTATATATGAACTTTGGGGGTGGGAGGGAGGTTCAAAAGGAAGAGGAAATATGTATACCTATGGCTGATTCATGTTTATGTATGGCAGAAACCAATGCAGTATTGTAAAGCAATTATCCTCCAATTAAAAATAAATAAATAACTATTGCTTTTAACTACATTAGTCAATCAGGTTCACGGAGTCCAAGACTTTAAGAAAAATGGCACAGAAAAAAAAGAGAGAGAGAGAACTTGAGTGCAGTTAGATCCACTTTATACGAAGTGAACTGAATACCTTATATTATTTAATAGTTGATTCTAATCGAAAGAGTATACAGGAGGCGCTTGTCCACATCAAACTCCCTTTCTGGGGCAGCAGTGTGAAGGGTGAGATTTCCGTTCTAGTCCAGCTAGATTTCTCTCGCAGGCCATATGGAACTGTGCCTCCAGGCTGCTTTGCCCTCTCCCCGCGGCCTGCACTGATCAGGCCTTTGCTTTCACTGCCTTGATTATTCTCTGCACAGTTCTTGATGTGCATCGCAAATTCTCAACCTTCACTTTAAATACCAGATCTTCACCAAGTAATAATTTCCTTAAGTGTGAGCCACTCTGTGCGAGACTCTGCTTTTCATTGTAATGTTGTGAACAGTCCTTGTTTTCTCTGCCACTCTTTATTACTGTCCTCTTTACCTCAGCATCTGTGACCCCTTACACAATCAGCACCCTTTATTGAGTTTCAGTGATAGAATTATAAAACATACTGGTGGTGTGAGAAATCAGTTACTTACAGTAACTAAACCTGGATTCCATTCATTGCCGACCACTACAACCCTTTCTGTGCAGCCGCAGGGAGCATCCCCCTGGGAGCAGTGATGCCAAGGTTTTACAGATTAACTGCTTCATGAGCAACACTATGTGGGCCCTGTCAGTACTAGCCAATTGGAATCATTTAACTTCATATAAAGTTAAAATTAAAAATTATTTATTAAATTAAAAACCAGGTATTTATCTATATCCTAAGTCAAAGTATCATCCCTAGCTTCATATCCCAGTTGGAAGCCAAATGAGTCCTGTTCTCAACTTAGTCCCAGAAGCAAAAGTCAAGAAAGGAGAAAGGTCAGTCTTGTGTCCCTGCTCACTGCCTCTTCTCTCTGATTTCCCTAAGTAGCTGAATGCCTCCCTAGCCTGACAATATCAAGGAATCAAAGCTGACAGTATTACAAGCATATTCCACCCTGCAGAATTCAAAATTGAACCACAGTGGTCAAGTTTTTTTTTCCCCTGAATCAGACTTGAAATTCATTCTAAGACTCATTTCACAATAAGAAAAAGATTAATCATCTCACATTTTTTAAAAGGCAACTGATGTAATCATTTAAACCATGTTCTGCATACACACACGGAAAAAACAGATGTTGAATATGATCTCTTAAGATAAATGTCAAGAATTTTCCTCTTAGTATTTGATAGCTATGAGAATTCCTAAGGTACAGAACGTACTACACTACTCTTAATCCTACATATATGTTCAACTATCACTATTTGCCAAATTAAGTACAGTTATTTATGTTTGATGAGTTCCAACAATGTATTGTTTCATTCTGTGATTTTCTGGATAGTGTGTGCATTGTAAAATTAAACATTGTCTCTGCTTCACAAGATGTAATTCAGGTTTCTTATAATTTCTATAAAGACAAGAGATGTAAATGTTAATAAAAGTAAAATAAAATTAAACTGGATAATTTGTAATATCACCCATTAGTATCTTATCTAGTCTGCTAAACTTGACATCCATTCAAAGAGAGTTTTACCTTAAAGATAGATAAAAATTCAAAATTTTTGTTTCATGTGTACTGGTAAACTTCTCCTATCCTTGAGGTGTGCAATAGTATAATTAACATGTAGTGTGAAGTGAAGGTGTATCAACTGCATATAAAAGAGTATGCAGACATTACACAAAACTAGGCAGCAGCTCCAGTTGCCTGAACATTTTAAGTATTTATTGCCTAAAATACCTGGAAACAAAATAAAATGTTATATTTTCAAATTTAGTTGGAGACAAAGTTAATAGACTCTGGCCATGGATACTGTATCTGTGTATATTCAGTCCCTTAGTCCTGTCTAACTCTTTGTGATTCCAAGGATTATAGTCCACCAGGCTTCTCTGTCCGTGGAATTTTCCAGGCAAGAATACTGGAGTGAGTTGCCATTTCCTTCTCCAGGGAGTCTTCCTGACTCAGGGATCCAACCTGTGTCTCTTGCTCCTCTTGCATTGGCAGGTGGATTCTTTACTACTGTGCCCTGGGAAGCCCAGATGCTATACCCAGGCTCTCATTGTTCAAAGAACATTCCTCAAATGAATACATTCCTAAAACTATATTTAATTTAATATTTTCTGATGATTGTAATGGCAACTTGGGGTCAGTTGACATTTTAGTGACATCATTGTGAACTTTGATTATTGTTGTACAGTACTCTAGAAAACACTGTGATGTTAACATTTATGTTCAGAATGCTAATTTAGATCTCTGATAAAGACGAATTTGTCATATTATCTCAAGAAGAGTAACAATTTATTCTGATTTAGCATCAACACATAATTTCTCAGTGGCACCCCACTCCAGTACTCTTGCCTGGAAAACCCCATGGATGGAGGAGCCTGGTAAGCTGCAGTCCATGGGGTTGCGAAGAGTCAGACGTGACTGAGCGACTTCACTTTCACTTTTCACTTTCATGCATTGGAGAAGGAAATGGCAACCCATTCCAGTGTTCTCGCCTGGAGAAACCCAGGGACGGGGGAGCCTCGTGGGCTGCCCTCTATGGGGTCGCACAGGGTCAGACACAACTGAAGCGATTTAGCAGCAGCAGCAACAGAGTATAAAAGCCCATTTAGAGCGTCACTTGTTATCTAACAATGTAAAACTACAAAATCACTTTGCTTGAACACATCAGAGAGCTGGCATTGCAGGATAACCCATCAACCTGAAATCCCAATATGGGGAGCCCTCACCAAGGAGAGTGGGGAAAAAACATGGTCCCACCTGTGGCAGAACAAGGGAGGAAAATGAGGTTTCTGTTCAAGTGGGGGAAAAAAAAAAAAAAAAGTAGCATTCGTGTGCACTTCTTGAAGAGCAGAGAGAGCTGCATACACAGGGAAGTCCCCACACACTTTCAGGCTTTATTTAGCAGATGTTCAACTGAGACTCCCAAGAAATACTGGAGGCAGGGCAGGAAGATTCCCCTCTGGGGGAGAGGACGAGCCACCAGTGTTGGAAGGCAGGGAGCCCTGCTCCTGTATTAGACCCTTCCTTCAAAAGGCTCTGACTTCTGGTAGAGGTACAATAAATACTGTCACCTTCAGCAGAACAGACCCTGTTTCCTGAAAAAAACAGAAGAAAATGCCTCTACCCCTGGGGATGTACAGGACAGGAAATAGTCCTGAGTCAGGATTCTTCAGGAGCAATATTAGAGGGCTCCTGCCACTCAGCTAGGGCAAGAAAACCTGCTCAACCCTTGCCCCAGATACAAGAAGAAAATTGGCTGCTTGCCATGAGGAGGAAGGTCACTGAGAAAACTCCACTCTAAGAATCTGAGTCACAGCAATCTACGTGAGCCCAAGTGTGGGCCAGAACACTAGAGGACCATCTGACCCTGCCCTCTACCAGTCTAGGAAACTTTGAGTGGTAAGCCGCACCAGCCTACCATTTGGGGAAGTGCAGGACCATGGAGCAGACAGAAAGGACAGCTACAAGTTAAGGGTTGAAAGCAAAGATTGAAATAAACCTTCAGGCACCAGATATTCCTTCTAAGCACAGGACAAATTAGAATAATTTGATATCCTGAAGATAACCACAGCAACTATAAAACCCAAACCCAGTTTCTCTACATTAACTCCTATAATGAAATTAAATTAGATACCAAAAACAAATATATGTGTAAGGTCCCCAAATACATTAAAATCAAACAAAAAAGTTCTGAATAACCCATAAGTCAGAAGGGGGACTCCAGAGAAAGCTAGAGACTACCTTATATTGAATGAAAATGTAAATACAGCATATCAAAATTTGTGAGATGTTGCTAAAACAGCATCCAGTTGCTATCCAAGCTTCCACTATTAAAAAAATTTAAAGAAAAAAATTAACCAAGAGCAATCATACAAAGAAAATAACAAAAAGTAGAGCATTATAGGGAAAGTATCAGTGAAACCAAAAACTAATTTCTTGAAAAAAATCAATAAAATATATAAATTTTTCACCAGAATGACCAGGTTAAATAGAGAAAAGATAAGTAACAAATGTCATGAATGAAAGAGGACACATTACTAGAGACCCCATAAACTTGCTAAAAGATAATAAGGACTATTACAAAAAAAAAACCTCTATGCCCACAAACAACTTAGATAAAATGGACAAATTCCTTGAAAGACACCAACTTACCAAAGTTTACTCCAAAAGTACTTGCTAGACTGATTTGTCCCATATGTACTAAAGAATTTGAATTCATACATAAACACCTGCAAACGAAGAAAATTCCTGGTCCAGATAACTTCATTGGTAAATGCTATCAAACATTTAAGGAAGAAAACCTATGACTTAAAAAACAAAAATTCCCAGATTACAGAGAAGGAGAGAACACTTCTCATTTTATGAAGATAGCATTACCCTAACAACAATACTAGAAAAAAAAAAAATATATATATATATAAGTAAAAAAAAATTAGAGAGGGCTAGCTCTCCATGAACATCCATAAAAAGAGTCTCAATAAAATGGAAGCAAAGCAAATCCAGCAATATTTTAAAAATTAACAAACCTCATGATCAGTAAGGTTTATCTAGGCACTGCAAGACTGATTTAATATTCAAAAAGAAAATCCAATCAGATAATATAATTCACCATATCAACAAACTAAGAAGAAAAATTGTATGGTCATCTCAATTGGTGCATAAAAAAAAAATAACAAAATCCAACAGATTTTCCTAATTAAAAAAAAAAAAAAAAAACTCTCAGTAAACTAAGTATAGAATGAAAGTTTCTTAATATGATAAGCAACGTCTACCAAAATAGCTACTGCAACATCGCAGTCAGTGATTAAAGACAATTATTTCCTTCTAAGATCAAGACCAAGACAAGCATATTTGTTCTCACCAATGATATTTAACATCATACTGGATGCACTAGCCAATGCAAATAAGAAAAGAAACAGAAATTAAAATCCAGTAAATTAGAGAGGAAAAAACAAAACCATCTTTATTCATAGGCCACATTTTTATTATTTTAGTCCATTTGCTCTGTGGATTTTAGACCAAATACCAGAGACTGAGTGGCTTATGAACCACCTAGTGGTTATAAAAAATTACAACATTTTTTCCCACAGTTCTGGGGGCTGGAATTCAAGATGAGGGTGCTGGCATGGGTAAGTGAGGGGTCTTTTCCAGGTAAAGACTTTCTGTATCCTTCCAGGGTGAAAGGGGCTGGAGAGCTCTCTAGAGTCTCTTTTATAAGAGCACTAACCCCACTCAAGGGGATTCTACCCTCATAACTTAATCACTTCCCTAAAGCCCCAGTTCCTATTATCATCTCTTTGGGGAGTTATGGGGCTTCCCTGGTGGCTCAGACAGCAAAGAATCTGCCTGCAAATGCAGGAGACTCAAGTTCAGTCCTTGGGCTGGGAAGATCCCCTGGAGAAGGGAACGGCTACCCACTCCATATTCTTTCCTGGAAAATCCCATGGACAGGGGAGCCTGGTGAGCTACAGTCCAAGGGGTCACAAAAGAGTCAGACACAACTGAGCAACTAACTCTTGGGAGTTATGATTACAACATGTGAGTTTTTAGGGGACACAATGTTTCAAACTAAAACAATTATTTACAGATAAAATCCCCATAAATCTACAAAACTGTTAAAAGTGATGTGAGTCTAGAAAGTTTATAAGGTTTAAGATAAATATACAAAAATTCAATTGTATTTCTATATGCTAGGAAAGAACAATTAGAAATTAAACTTTTTAAAAAGTATATAATAGCATCAAAAAGCATGAATTATTTAGGCATAAACCTAAAAAAAATATATGCAAGATCTATGTGCTGAAAACTACAAAATGCTGATAAAATTTTAAAGATCTACATGAAAATGAAAGGATATACTATATTCATAATTTAAATTCCATACTGTGAATATGTCAATTATCTTTAAACTGACCATACATTTCATGCAATTCCAATCAAATCCTGGAAGGATATTTTAATACAAATTTACAAGCTGAATTTAAAATGAACATAAAAAGGCAAATAGATATAGGAAAAACCTACATATATAGTTAACTGAGTTTTGATATATGTGCAAAGGCATTTCAGTGGAGGAAAGAAAGTCTTTTCAATAACTGGTACTTTAACAACTGAATATCCACACGCAAAAAAAAAAAAAAAAAAAAAAACTTTGACTCACATTTCACATCTTTACAAAAAATTCAAAACAGATCATAGACTGAAACGTAAAACAAAAGCAGAAAAATTTTGTGATATCAGGAGAGATTGCTTAGACACAAGGCCAAAAGCATGATCTATAAAGAAAAATTGATAAAGTGGACTTTATCCAAATTAAATATATCTGCTCTGCAAAAGAAACTAACAGAATGAATGCTGTATGAAGAGAAAATAGATCAGAGTTTGCAAAGAGCTGAGAGTAGGAAAAATTGCTAGCTACAAGGGGCCTGAGTTAATTTCAGGGGTGTTGGAAATCTTCTATCCCTTGACTTTTCTAGTGTATGTATACCTGTATGCATTTGTCAAAAGTCATAGGACTATACAGCTAAAAGTGAATTTTACTATATATAAATTATACCTCAATAAATAGCATATATTGGAGAAGGCAATGGCACTCCACTCCAGTACTCTTGCCTGGAAAATCACATGGACGGAGGAGCCTAGTAGGCTGCAGTCCATGGGGTCACTAAGACTCGGACATGACTGAGCGACTTCACTTTTGCTCTTCATTTGGATCATGGAAAAAGCAAGAGAGTTCCAGAAAAACATCTACTTCTGCTTTATTGACTATGCCAAAGCCTTTGACTGTGTGGATCACAATAAACTGTGGAAAATTCTGAAAGAGATAGGAATACCAGACCACCTAACCTGCCTCTTGAGAAATCTGTATGCGGGTCAGGAAGCAACAGTTAGAACTGGACATGGAACAACAGACTGGTTCCCAATAGGAAAAGGAGTCCGTCAAGGCTGTATATTGTCACCCTGCTTATTTAACTTATATGCAGAGTACATCATGAGAAATGCTGGACTGGAAGAAACACAAGCTGGAATCAAGATTGCCGGGAGAAATATCAATAACCTCAGATATGCAGATGACACCACCCTTATGGCAGAAAGTGAAGAGGAGCTAAAAGGCCTCTTGATGAAAGTGAAAGAGGAGAGTGAAAAAGTTGGCTTAAAGCTCAACATTCAGAAAACGAAGATCATGGCATCTGGTCCCATCACTTCATGGGAAATAGATGGGGAAACAGTGGAAACAGTGCCAGACTTTATTTTTTTGGGCTCCAAAATCACTGCTGATGGTGACTGCAGCCATGAAATTAGAAGACGCTTACTCCTTGGAAGAAAAGTTATGTCCAACCTAGATAGCATTTTCAAAAGCAGAGACATTACTTTGCCGACTAAGGTCCGTCTAGTCAAGGCTATGGTTTTTCCTGTGGTCATGTATGGATGTGAGAGTTGGACTGTGAAGAAGGCTGAGCGCCGAAGAATTGATGCTTTTGAAGTGTGGTGTTGGAGAAGACTCTTGAGAGTCCCTTGGACTGCAAGGAGATCCAACCAGTCCATTCTGAAGGAGATCAACCCTGGGATTTCTTTGGAAGGAATGATGCTAAAGCTGAAACTCCAGTACTTTGGCCACCTCATGTGAAGAGTTGATTCATTGGAAAAGACTCTGATGCTGGGAGGGATTGGGGGTAGGAGGAGAAGGGGATGACCGAGGATGAGATGGCTGGATGGCATCACGGACTCGATGGACGTGAGTCTGAGTGAACTCCGGGAGATGGTGATGAACAGGGAGGCCTGGCGTGCTGCGATTGATGGGGTCGCAAAGAGTCAGACATGACTGAGCGACTGAACTGAACTGAACTTCATGCACTGGAGTAGGAAATGGCAACCCACTCCAGGGTTCTTGCCTGGAGAATCCCAGAGACAGAGGAGCCTGGTGGGCTGCTGTCTATGGGGTCGCACAGAGTTGGACACAACTGAAGCGACTTAGCAGCAGCAAATAGCATATATAATTATATATAAACTGTTAATATATTTTGCTACCCTTGTGTTTTCTGAGATGAATCCAGAAAAATACTTTTTCTCTCCAAGAAAATCAGCAGGCACTTCGTGTATTTGACAGTTTTGATAAGTAGACCGGAAAGGTTGTTGCTGAATGAAAAGACGCCAGGATTCTTGGCCTCCGGAGGAGAAGAATTCAATCTGGGGCCAGAGACGAGGCTTGATTACTCAGAGCTTTTGTGTAATAAAGTTTTATTAAAGTATAAAGGAGATAGAGAAAGCTTTTGACGTAGGCATCAGAAGGGGGCAGAAAGAGTGCCCCCCTGCTAGTCTTCAGCTGGATGTTATATAGTCACTAGCAGTCTGTTAATGAAAGAAAGGAATGTCTTAAAACTCAGAACGGCACCAGGCCCCTCACCCATAAGATGCACTTTGGGATAATCTTGGCACCAAAAGGTTCATCCCGGGCCATAAAATGATTAACTTGAATCTTGTAGAAGGGCAGATCACCATACAAAGAGTTTCGTTTACATAGATTAGGGGAACAATATCTGAGTATAACATAATGTTTTGTCAAGTAGGTTCTGAGTCATTAGGCAGAACCAACTTGAAGATAGAGTTTGGGGTAAAAGTATAGTACATTAACATAGCTTAAGACAAACATTTCCATAAGAAAAATGCATTGGTTATCTCACGGTTTGAGAATAGTTAACTTCAGGTGAAATCAGGTGTCATTATGGCAACACAGTATTTTAAGAGAAACCTCCTTTTAAATTTGTATAGAGAAGAAAAAAATTTCACTAGTTTGTTTCCTCCTGCCGCTTGAGAGATAAAAATGTCTGACACTCACAGGCTATTTCTTCCGTTTGGAGACCCCTGGCCTTCCTGCCTATTACCTTCTCAGACCAATGGACTAGAATAAAGAGTCATAAAAAAGACCCCCACATATATGGAAACATGGTTTATGATAAAGGTGGCACTGCAGAGCAGTACATAGAGCATTTATTTAGTAAATGGTGTAGCGACAATCTGACATCCACAGGGAAAAAAGTGCGATTTAACTCCTACTTCACACTCTTAATGATCTAGTCCCGATGAATTGTGCATCTACAAAAATAAAGTTTCTAAGATATAACATATGAGCTTATTTTAAGACTTTTGTGCCAGCAGTTATTTCTTAAATAATACTTAAAATGTCATAATTATGAAGGAAAAGATTGATTAATTGGGAAATATTTAAATTAGCAAACTTTTCTTATCAAGATACCATAAAGAAAGTAAAAAAGAAAGCCATAGATCAGTAGAAAATCCTCACCAAACATACAATTCACAGAGTTTATTACCATAATATACAAAAACTTTCATAACTTAATTAAAATAAGATAATCTAATTGAAAAATTGGCAAGGGATTTATTTGAAAGGCATTTCACGAGCAAGATATCCAAATGTCCAATAAACACAAGAAGAGTGCTCAAACTCACTACTCACCCAGCAAACACAAGTTAAAACCACAGTGAGATACCACTTCACGCCTATCAGAATAACTAATATAAAGTGAATGAAAATGTCATATTTTAACTAAGATATGAAACATGAGGTAGGCTTGGAAGCAGGGAGATGCAGTTGCAACAATCCCCAGAAGAAATGCAAATTAAAGAGCAACTGGCTGAAACAGGCAACAGCATCGGAGATGGAAGAAAAGGAATGTGTGTGAGAGAGCATGTAAAAGAACTGCCAAAAATTGTTAAATAATTAGATGCAAGGGGAGAGGATACAGAAATGAAACAATAATATTTCAGGCAAATAAGTGAAGCTTAACCACCTCATACGTCAAAGAATTTTTATTGTCTTGCATTATAGGGAAAAAAAAAAAAACATAAATTACAATCTATACTTTGTTGGATCATTGTCACAACCAGAAGAATTTTTGTTGTACATATTAGGCACAATGCCAAGATGGGGCATTGTGCAGGGTTTTAGAAACGCTGCATCTTCATATTTACCCCAGAAAGAATAAAATTATATATTGTATATTAAGGTTTTTCGCCACCTCATGTGAAGAGTCAACTCATTGGAAAAGACCCTGATGCTGGGAGGGATTGGGGGCAGGAGGAGAAGGGGACGACACAGGATCAGATGGCTGGATGGCATCACCGACGCGACATGAGTTTGGGTAGACTCCAGGAGTTGGTGATGGACAGGGAGGCCTGGCGTGCTGCAATTCATGGGGTCGCAAAGAGTCGGACACGACTGAGTGGCTGAACTGAACTGAACTGAACTGAAGGTTTTTTTCCATTTTCTCTTACAGCACTTTTGCACACATATGCAATTATTGGCATTGCATGTAGACCATTTCTGCATGAAGAAAGTGAAAGTGTTAGTAACTCAGTAGTGTCCAACTCTTTGTGATCCCATGGACTATAGACCACTAGTCTCCCATATTCATGGGATTTTCCAGACAAGAATACTGGAGTGGGTTCCCTTCTACGGGGGATCTTCCCCAATCAGGGGTTGAACCCGGATCTCCTACATTGCAGGCATTTGAGCCACTAGGGAAGCCCTGTCTCATAAATTCTCATTGTCTCATAAATCATTCAATTTTGTCATCCCCAAAAATTCATCTTTTATAAAATTTTCTAATTATGAAGACCAATTAACCATAGTCTTTTTTTCTAATTGAAGGGTTATTGCTTTACAATGTTGTGCTGGTTTCCACTATACAACAACAAGAATCAGTCACTATATATGTATGTGTGTATATATATATATATACCCCCTCTTGAGCCTCCCTCCCCCTCCCATTCCACCCCCTCTGGGTCATCACAGAGCTCCAGGCTGGGCTCCTTGTGTTATACAAAACCAGTCTTGAATGACCCAACCTTGTAGTACTTTTCTCTCCTGGACTGTCACCAATTTCCCAAGACCTTATCAAGCCTAGTCAGAGAGCTCTATTCAGTTAAATATTTCCAGGCTAAATTAAGATGCATCTTGTTTATTTTACGGTAAACTCAGTTTAGCTGTTTATCATTTGAAATTCCCAGGTCACCAAACTTTCAACCACAAGACCCAGCTGCTTTATGTCTTAAGTGAGTGCTCTCGGGTCAAAGGACATGCTTTAGAAGTCAAAAGGCTGAGTGTGAGTCAGGCTGAGTATGCCCTGGGCAAAATTCAGAAGACAGCTCATGTCTTCCATTACTTTGCTCTATTGTCATTTGTTTTGTTTTGAGGAATCTCCCCACATAAAAATGTGATCTCACTTTCCCAGTCTGCCAGTGTCCCTATCTCGCCCTGGAATCCTTCTTCGGGCTTTGCCTTCACATTTGCTCCCAGGTCACACACTATCATGTCTGCACTGTAAAACTTTTCTCCAATAAAATAAACCAAACTCTACGGAATCAATAATGTACTTCAACCTGAAGTACAAGGCAGATTATTTCTACAGAGGTAACATATATGAATTACATTCATAATTTGGCCTTGGTATTTTTCAAGCTTCTGCCATGGTGATCAGGGTCTACAGAGTCCAAACTAGTCCACACACTTCCTTGGTGGTGTTCTCGGGGGGAAAAAAATCCAACAGGACTGGGGACTTCAGATGCAGAGCTCTGTGTTCCCCAGACCCAATTCACAAAAGAAGCCAGCACTCGAGAAACATGTACAAAAATGTTAATTGATGAAATAAGTTGATGCAACCTCACTCACAGTTTCACTCCTACACTCCAGACATTGCTGGAAAAGAATGGCCCTTTGTAAGCCTGAGAGGCGCTTACTCTGTCTTTTTAACAGTGGAAACATCAAATGGGGGAAAAAAGAGATGTGCTTTTGGTTGTTGCTTTTTTTTTTTAATGCAACCCATTAAGGGATACAAAATCACCAACATTTCAACTAAACTATTAATGTAGGTCCTTTTAACTCACACAGGACTAAAGCGATTCTGCCACATTTTGGAAAGCATCATTAACTTATTTTTTTCAGGGACAATACTTGACCTCAGGACTAATTTTGGTCATGCAAAGGGGTTTATAGCATGACTATTTAGAGAAAACAATGTCATGCAAATTGCAAAACTTGAATATATTAGCAAGTAAGGAAACAAAATCTGAAGGAAAAATGCAAAGTAGAAGAAAAAGAATAAATCACAAAAACTAAGTTCAGGGCTGTTTGAAAGTATTAAGAAATTTTAATACCATTAATAGTAAAACTAACAAATCTAAATGTTGAGAAAGAAACAGACTGAGCGATTCCATCAGCAGCTCTAAGTCTTCCTGGCTTTCCTTGCACCTCTTCTGAACACTCTGCTGTTGTTTTTCAGTCACTAAGTCATGTCCGACTCTTCATGACCCCATGTACTGCAGCATGTCAGCTTCCCTGTTCTACACTATCTCCTAGAGTTCACTAAACTCATGTCCATTGAGTTGGTGATGCCATCCAACCACCTCATCCTCTGTCGCCCCCTTCTCCTCCTGCCCTCCATCTTTCCCAGCAGCAGAATCTTTTCCGATGAGTCAGCTCTTTGCATCAGGTGGCCAAAATATTGGATCTTCAGCTTCAGCATCAGCCCTTCCAATGAATAGTCAGGGTTGATTTCCTTGGTTTGATCTCCCTGATGTCCAAAGGATGCTCAAGGGTCCTCTCCAGTACCAATTCAAAAGCATCAGTTCTTCAGTGCTCAGCCTTCTTTATGGTCCATCTCTCACATCCATACATTACTACTGGAAAAACCACACCTTTGACTAGACAGACCTTTGTTGGCAAAGTGATGTCTCTGCTTTTTAATATGCTGTCTAGGTATGTCACAGCTTTCCTTCCAAGGAGCACCTGTCTTTTAATTTTGCGGCTGCAGTTGCTGTCTGCATTGATTTTGGAGCCCAAGAAAATAAAATCTGCCACTGTTTCCACTTTTCCCCCATCCATTTGCCATGAAGTGATGGGACCAGATGCTATGATCTTTGTTTTTTGAATGTTGAGTTTTAAGCCAGCTTTTTTCACTCTCCTCTTTTATCCTCATCAAGAGGCTCTTTAGTTCCTCTTGACTTTAGGCCTTTCGTGGTATCATCTGCATATCTGAGGCTGTTGATATTTCTCCCAGCAATCTTGTTTCCAGCTTGTGAATCATCCAGCCTTGCATTTCATATGATGTACTCTGTATATAAGTTAAATAAACAGGGTGAAAATATACAGCCTTGATGTACTCCTTTCTAAATTTTGAACCAGCCTGTTGTTCCATATCCAGTTCTCACTGTTGCTTCTTGACCTGCATACAGGTTTCTCAGAAGACAGGTAAGGTGGTCTGCTAGTTCCGTGTTTTTAAGAATTTTCCAGTTTGTTGTGATCCACACAGTCAAAGGCTTTAGTATAGTCAGTGAAGCAGACAGAGATTTTTTTTTCTTGAACTCCCTTGCTGTTTCTATGATCCAATGGATGTTGGAAATTTGACCTCTGGTTCCTCTGCCTTTTCTAAATCCAGCTTGTACATCTGGAAGTGTTAATAACATGCCCTACTCATATCAGTGAGTCCTCTGAGTGTAAATTTCAGCAATACCATCAGAGACTATTTCAAGAACACATGAACTATCTGAAATAATTTCTGATCAACAACATACTCAGACTATACTAAAAGTAAATATGTCCTTCTTTCAAAAATTTAACCTAGGCAAGCAGAGGTTGGTAGTCACCCCCTTAAAGTTTCAAAAGTCAGCAAAGTCAGTCAACAGAAGAATCACCAACTCTGTCCAACACTTCTAATAGAAGGGTAAGATGAGAGATTAGAATTAACCACTGACCAATAAGAAATCACCAGTGACCTTAATAAGGATGGTCTGGCCAAATTGGTGAGACAAAACTCCAGTTGGAATATTAACAGGTTTAAAACAGAATGTAGCTCTCCCTCTTAGCAATGGGACGATCTTTCCCAAGCCAGAAATTTAGAATCAATTCAGGAAAACCTTATCTGTATTGTTCACCACTCTGTAAACACTGGTATAACACAGACCACAGAGCAAGTGTTCAGTAAATACATAGCAGTTGAATGAATTAATGGTACCCATTGTGTCTTGTTGCTTTCACTTCCTCATCCACCAAAGACCAATTTTCTTTGCGCCTTATATTCTGAGTCCTTTCTTCACACCCAGTTTCTGAATAACTTCAGTTACATCACATGTACACCGTGTACTTAGGTCTCTACCATTTTTTCTCATTTACCAGAAATAGACTGAGTACCTACGATGCATTGAAGAGTATGTTAGGGAAACCACAGGAACAACTGGAAGCTGCCATCCTTGCTTTCAAGGAGTTTGCAGTCCTCACACGAACGACCATGGGCTGGTCCTCACAATAACCAGATCCTCTCCCTTACCCTTATCTCTACATCGCTGAGTTCCCAACACTTGCTGCTGTTGCCTCCACTTGGTCTATATTACCTGCACCCTCACTTACACTGACAGAAAATGCCTGGATGACACTACATGCTAACAGTGGGTATAATAGCGGCAGAGACCGCTGCAACTTGGTCTCTTAGACGGGTTAGTCTCATCACTTTCAGATCTTCTTTCCATATATCCAAAATATCAGACCAGCTATCTTCCCTAGGTGAACTAGACCTGGAATTCCCCATCCTCAGTTTACTGCTGTATACCTTGCTTGACCACGGATTAGCTCCAATTCTCTCATAAAGTGAGTTAGGGGCAGGGGGAGAAATCTGAGTATTTCAAATTTCTGGATACTTAGATTCTAGATAAGCGAACGTCTTCTATAAAGATAAGTTCACTAAAATATAGGTAATCAGATGTCTGCTATAAACAAAATTGTATTCCTAACATTTTCACCATATAATGACTTCAGTCTACACAGAAAAATTCACATTTAAAGTTCCTACCCTCTAAAATGTAAAAAGATATAATATTTGTACCTCAAGACAAAGAGATTTTGCTAAGGTCATTCCCATCTATACTAGTTGTTTTTAGAAGGTCACAATGGGAGAAAGATGATTTGGTTTTCTGAAAATACATGCTGTTAAAGAGACTATAAAACTAAGTCACTCATCCATAACAGAAAAATCAGGACTATAGGGATGCAAAATGAAATATCTCTAGTGCTTCCTGGCAGGCTTTACTTCTTTCTGGTTTTTATACTAAAAATTAAATGTCTTCTTCTTTACAAAACAAAATATACTAAGAGATATTACTGTGAGGAAAAATGCTTACTCATGTAATTTATAAAAAGTATATCTTTTAGTAAGATGCATCCATAACAATTAAAGCATGTTCATTTTTCCTTTTTTCCAATAAAAATCTAGGCTGGATGTCTTATGTTATTAATAACAATTCCTTATTTAACTACTCCAAATCATCAAGAAAAGTTAAGAAGTTTAAGATACTATTGTCCAAGCATAGTTTTTCTTGATTATATTTTTCTATTCATCATGCTTTTCTAGGTATGATGTTCTAGCATCTGTTAAATTTTCCAAGGAGAGAAATAATAATTTTAGGAATTTACCAATTTCAAAGTATGATTCTAATTGAGGCAGAAAAAGTCATTAAAATAAAAAGTGTAAAATATTACAATCACTATCTTTGAATAACATGAATAAAAGACAATATAAATAATATTTTTGAAAAAAATTAACTGTGATGTCCATTTTTCTTCACAAAATTACTTATCCTTTCTAATTGTATGTGGTCTTTATCATGTTGAGGTATGTTTTCTCTGTGCCCACATTCTGGAGAGTTTTATCATAAATGGATGTTGAATTTTGTCAGAAACTTTTTCTACATCTATTAAGGTGACCATGGTTTTTATTTTTCAGTTTGTTCATGTGGAGTATAACACTGATTTATTTGCATATTTTGAAAAAGCCTTGCACCCCTGGGATAAATTCCACTTGATCATGGTGTATGATCCCTTTAATATATTGTTGGATTCAGTTTGCTAGTATTTTGCTGAGGATTTTTGAGTCTATATTCATCATTGATGTTGGCCTGTAATTTCTTTTTTACATGATATCTTTGTCTGATATTGGTATCAAGGTGATGGTAGAATGAGTTTGGGAGTATTCCTTCCTTTGCAAATTTTTAGAAGCATTTTGGAAGAATAGGTGTTAACTCTAGAATTCACCTTTCAAGTCATCTGGCCCTGGACTTTTGCTTGTTGGGAGTTTTTTTTTTTTTTTCAGTTCTACTAACCAAAGCTTTATTTGGAAATTTACTTTTTGTACAAATTATATAATGCTTGATATACTTTTGTCACTTTATAAGCAAAATGCATAGCACTTAATTTGTTTATACTGTAAAGTATGTTAAATGCTTTTATCAATTTGAGAATAAAGATAGTTACTAATGCTGTTGTATTATTTTTTAAAACTGATTTTAAAACAAGTCAGATTTATGGTTTTAGTTTCAAATCCATATTGGATGGAAATAATGTATATGATAGGATTTTTTTTTAATTGAAGATACAAGATTAGGCATTTAGAATAAGCATTTATAAAACAGACTGTTCAGAAATAGAATCCTTAGGATCCTTGTAACCAGCTAGCATTTTTAGTTTTTTAATCATAGTTTCAATTTTAGTACTTGAGAGTGCTCATATATTCTATTTTTTCCTGGTTCAGTCTTCAGAGACTGGACCTTTCTAAGAATTTGTCCAATTTCTTTTAGGTCGTCCATTATATTGACATATAGTTGCTTGTAGTAATCTCTCATGATGCTTTGTATTTCTGTGATGTCCATGGTAACTTCTTCTTTGTAATTTCTAATTTTATTAATTTGACTGACCCCTATCCTGTTTTTCTTGATGAATCTGGTTAAGGTTTATCAATTTTGTTTATCTTTTCAAAGAACCAGGTTTTAGTTTCATTGACCTCTGCTATTGTTTTCTTCATCTCTATTTCACTTATTTCTCCTCTGATTTTTATGACTTCTGTCCTTCTACCGACTTTGGATTTTGTTTGTTCTTCTTTCTCTAACTGCTGTAGGTATAATGTTAGGTTGTTTATTTAAGATTCTTCTTGTATCCTAAGGTAAGATTGTATTGCTATTTAGAACTGCTTTTGCTTCCTCCTATGTTTGGATTGTCATGTTTTCACTGTAATTGTCTCTAGGTAATTTTTAATCTTCTCTTTGACTTATTCAGTGACCCATTGGTTGTTCAGTAGCATATTGTTTAGCCTCCACATGTTTGTGTTCTTTGCAGTTTTTTCCTGTATCTGATTTCTAATCTCATAGTGTTGTAGTCAGAAAGGTTTCTTGATGTGATTTCACTTTTCTTATATTTTCTGAGGCTTGTGACCCAAGATGTGACCTGTCCTGGAGAATGTTCTACGTGCACTTGAAAAAAAAAGTATATTCTTCTGCATTTGGATGGAATGTCCTGAAGATACATCAATTAGGCCCATTCGTTTTAATGAGTCATTTAAGGCTTGTGTTTTCTTATTAATTTACTGACTGGATGGTCTGTTCATTGATGAAAGAGAGGTATAAAAGCCATCCAGTACCCTTGTGTTACTGTAGATTTCTCCTTTAGGGCTGTAAGAACTTGCCTTATATATTGAGATGCTCCTATGTTGGGGGTATAAATACTTACAGTTGTTTTATCTTCTTCTTGGATTTATCCCTCAATCATTATATATGGTCTTTCCTTGTCTCCTGTAACAGCCTTTATTTTAAAATCTATTTTGTCTAATATGAGTTTTGCTACTTCAGTTTTCCTTCGATTTCCATCTGCATGGAATACCCTTTTCCATGCCCTCACTGTCTCTCTGTATGTGTCCCTAGATCTGAAGTGGTTCTCTTGAAGACAGCATATCTACAGGTTTGTTTTTGTATCCATTCAGCCAGTCTGTATATTTTGGTTGGAGCATTCAATACATTTAAGGTAATTATCAAAACGTATGCTCTTATTGTCATTTTCTTGTTTTGGATTTGTTTTGGTAGGCATTCTTCCTTTCCCTTCTCTTTTGTTCTCTTCTCTTGTGACTAAATTTCGTGTTGTATTTTGATCTTTTTCTTTTGTGTGTGTATATCTAGTGTAGATTTTCAGTTTGCAGTTACCATGAGGTTTTGATAAAGCAGTCTATATATAAACAAGATTGCTTTGAGTTGCTGGTCTTTTGATTTCAAATGAATTTCCAATATCCTCCATTTGTTCTCTCATCTTCTCACAATTACTGGATTCAATATCATATTTGTGTATAAATTATTCCCTATCTATACCATATGATTCCCTTTATGGGTTAACTTTTCCATTTGTAATTTTTTTTTGTTTCTAATTGTGGCCTTTTCTTTTCCACATAGAGAAGTACTTGTTGCAAAACTGACCTGGTGGTACTGCATGCTTAGCTTTTGCTTGTCTCTAAAGCATTTGATTTCTCAGTTGAATCTGAATGAGAGCCTTGCTGGGGAGAGTATTCTTGATTGTAGGTTTTACGCTTTCATCGCTTTAAATATATTATGCCACTCCCTTCTGGTCTGCAGAGTTTCTGCGAAGAAATCAGCTAAAAATCTTTTGGAACTTCCTTTGTATGTTATGTTATTTTTCCCTTGTTGCTTTTAATATTATTCTTTGTCTTTAATATTTGTCAGTTTGATTATTTTGTGTCTTGGTGTGTTCCTCCTTGGGTTTAACTTGCCTGGGAGTCTCTGTGCTTCTTGGACTTAGATGACTATTTCCTTTCCATGTTCAGTTCAGTTCAGTCGCTCAGTCACGTCCAACTCTTTGCAACCCCATGAATCGCAGCACGCCAGGCCTCCCTGTCCATCACCAACTCCCAGAGTCTACCAAAACCCATGTCCATTGAGTCAGTGATGCCATCCAGCCATCTCATCCTCTGTCGTCCCCTTCTCCTCCTGCCCCCAATCCCTCCCAGTATCAGAGTCTTTTCCAATGAGTCAACTCTTTGCATGAGGTGGCCAAAGTACTGGAGTTTCAGCTTTAGCATCATTCCTTCCAAAGAACACCCACGGCTAATCTCCTTCAGAATGGACTTGTTGGATCTCCTTGCAGTCCAAGGGACTCTCAAGAGTCTTCTCCAACACCACCATTCAAACACATCAATTCTTCAGCGCTCAGCCTTCTTCACAGTCCAACTCTCACATCCATACTGGAAAAACCATAGCCTTGACTAGACGGACCTTTGTTGGCAAAGTAATGTCTCTGCTCTTCAATATGCTATCTAGGTTGGTCATAACTTTTCTTCCAAGAAGTAAGCGTCCTTTAATTTCATGGCTGCAGTCACCATCTGCAGTGATTTTGGAGCCCCCAAAAATAAAGCCTGACACTGTTTCCACTGTTTCCCCATCTATTTCCCATGGGATGTTAGAGAAAGTGAAAAAGTGAAAGTGAAGTCGCTCAGTCATATCTGATTCTTCACGACCCCATGGACTATAGCCTACCAGGCTCCTCCACCCATAGGGTTTTCCAGGCAAGGGTACTGGAGTGGGTTGCCATTTCCTTCTCCAGGGAATCTTCCCGACCCAGGGATCAAATCCAGGTCTCCCACATTGTAGGCAGACGCTTTACCATCTGAACCACCAGGGAAGTTGCAGCTATTATCGTTTCTCTCTTCTCCATCAGGTATCCCTATAATGCAAATGCTAGTGTGTTTAATGCTGTCCCAGAGGTCTGTTAAACTGTCTTTGTTTCTTTTCATTCTTTTTTCTTTATTCATGGCCATGATTTCCACCATTCTGACTTTCAGCTCACTTATGTTTTTCTGTCTCAGTTATCCTGCTGTTGATTCCCTCTAGTGTATTTTTCATTTCAGATATTGCATTGTTAATCTCTTTTTGTTTATCCTTTAGTTCTTCTTGGTCTTTGTTAGATATTTCTTGTATCATATTGATCTGTGCCTTCATTCTTTTTCCAAGATCTTAGATCATCTTTACTATCATTAATCTGAATTCTTTAATGAGAAGTCTATCTTCACTTCACTTAGCTGTTCTTCTGGGACTTTATTTTGTTCTTTCACTTGGGACATTTTCCTCTGTCATTTCATTTTGTCTAATTTTCTGTGATTATTATTCTGTGTCTAAATTTCTGTGATGGTGGTTTCCATTCTGCAGGCTGCATGGTTATTGTTTTTCTTGCTTTGGCTGTCTACCCCTTGATTTATGAGTCTGTCTAAGTGGCTTGTGTAGGCTTCCTGCTGGGAAAGGCCTGCCCACTGTTAGCTGGAGCTGGGTCTTGTCCCTCTGGAGCACAAGGCCATGATAAGGGGCATGTCCAGAGGGTTATGGTCTCAGAAGAATTTAAGCATCCTGTATGAGATTATTTTGCCTCCTATTGGTTGTTTGGCCTGAGCCCTCCCAGCACTGGTGCTTACAGACTGTCGTTGGGGCCAAATCTTGGTAAGAAAATGACAATCTCCAGCAGGGTTCACACCAATGCATACTCCTCAGAACTGATACCAACAATGTCTTTGACCCTGCAGTGCACCACAACTTCCCCCTGTCTCAGCAGGTGACCCCCCAATACTATCAGACAGTCTTGTCCAGTCTCTTATGAGGTCACTGCTTTTTACCCTGGGTCTTGGTGAACACAAGACCTGTGGAATTCCTGTGATCAATCCACTGGCTTTTAAAGCCAGATTCTCTGTATAATAGGTTCCAATTTCATCCATCTCATTAGAACTGATTCAAATGAATTCTTTTTAATGGCTGAGTAATTTTTTGTTGACCATGATGGCTACTCCATTTCTTCTGAGGGATTCCTGCCCACAGTAGTAGATATAATGGTCATCTGAGTTAAATTCACCCATTCCAGTCCATTTTAGTTCGCTGATTCCTAGAATGTCGACGTTCACCCTTGTCATCTCTTGTTTGACCACTTCCAATTTGCCTTGATTCATGGACCTGACATTCCAGGTTCCTATGCAGTATTGCTCTTTACAGAGCCAAAGCGAAAACAATACCCAGTTGTGCATGTGACTGGTGATAGAAGCAAGAAGCAAGATCCGGTGAACACAAGACCTGTGGAATTCCTGTGATCAATCCACTGGCTTTTAAAGCCAGATTCTCTGAGGGCTCCTCTTTGCATTTCAGACACCTAAGCTAGTTAGCCTGACATGAGGCTTAGAACACGTACTCCTGTGGGAGAACTTCTGGGGTATAATTATTTTCTAGTTTGTCCACCCAGCAGGTATAGAATTTTATTTTGTCACGATTGCCCCCTCTACTGTCCCACTGTAGCTTTTTCTTTGTCTTTTGATGTAGGTTATCTTTTTGGTAAGTTGCAGAATTTTTTGACAGTGGCTATTCAGCAGTTAGTTATGAGTTTGATGTTTTCATAAGAAGCACTGAACTCATACCCTTCTACCCTCCACTTTTGTCTCCATCTCTATATATTTCTTTAAATAATTCACAGAACATAAATACTGCACTGAAACTAAGAATGGTAAGTTGTTCTATGGGGTGGTTTATAGCCCATGCTACTCACAGATTGCTGGGAGAAATATCAATAACCTCAGATATCCAGAAGACACCACCCTTATGGCAGAAAGTGAAGAAGAACTGAAGAAACTCTTGACGAAAGTGAAAGAAGAGAGTGAAAAGGTTGGCTTAAAACTCAACATTCATAAAACGAAGATCATGGCATCTGGTCCCATCACTTCATGGCAAATAGATGGGGAAACAGTGGAAACAATGACAGACTTTATTTGGGGGGGGGGGCTCCAAAATCACTGCAGATGGTGACTGTAGCCATGAAATTAAAAGATGCTTGCTCCTTGGAAGAAAAGCTATGACAAACCTTCAGAGCATATTCAAAAGCAGAGACATCACTTTGCCAACAAATTTCCGTCTAGTCAAAGATATTGTTTTTCCAGTAGTCATGTATGGATGTGAGAGCTGGACTATAAAGAAAGCTGAGTGCTGAAGAATTGATGGTTTTGAGCTGTGGTGTTGGAGAAGACTCTTGAGAGTCCCTTGGACTGCAAGGAGATCCAACCAGTCCATCCTAAAGGAAATCACTCCTGAATATTCATTAGAAGGACTGATGGTGAAGCTGAAACTCCAATACTTTGGCCACCTGATACAAAGAAATGACTCATTGGAAAAGACGCTGATGCTGGGAAAGTTTGAATGTGAGAGGAGAAGGAGATGACAGAAGATGAGATAGTTAATGGCATCATTGACTCAATGGATATGAGTTTGAGTGAACTCTGGGAGTTGGTGATGAACAGGGAAGCCTGGCGTGCTACAGTCCATGGGGTCACAAAGAGTTGGACATGACTGAACGACTGAACTGAAATCAAAGATTATGAAATCTCCATGCTATTTTTCAGGAATTTATCATGAGTTTAGCACAGTACTAATAGTAGTGTATCCTACTTGCTATTTATTCATAAGAAAACTGAGAGTTAATCATTTGGAATAGTTAAAAGTAATTTCATACTAATTTTTTAATACTACTGTTACATATTTTGATACTTTAAATAGCCTGCATTCATCACTGATCATTTCTGCTCCCTTGCCCAATGGATAAGGGAGAATTATCCTTCTTTATTTATTTATGTGTTTATTTTGGCCACACCACACAGGATGTGTGATGTTTTTTTCCCAACTAGGGATTGAACCCATGCCCCCTGCAGTGAAAGCACAGAGTATTAACCACTGGACTGCCAGGGAAGTCTTAAAAAAATACTTAATCATTTCTTTTTCTTTATTTATTTATTGATCAGAATTCTTTTGGTTGCAAATGATATAAAACCCAATCACAAATGAGGTAAAAAGATAAAATTTTGTCTTCCATAACTGGAAAGTCCAGGGGAGGTCCTGCCTCGGGCATGGCTTGATAAAAGAAATAAAGAGATGAAATGAGCACCAATACTCCTTTCTAGAAAAACTGTAATATATTTTTATTGGAATGGCTTAGGTCACATATGCATGGCTGAACCAATCATTGTTGCTACAGAAATATAAAAAAGCAATTAGCTGAGGCTTGGATTGGGAGTTGGGGATAGGCACCCAGATGAAAGTTGGGGCTGTTGGCAGAAGAAAGCAGAGATGGTGAGTGGTAAACAATCAACAGTCACAACTCCCATCTGAGTTCTCTGTGATGCTTCAGATAGTCCATTCATATGCACAAATCACTATCCAAAAGACGTCCTAGTCTAGGAAGGAAATAAGTAGCAAACTACAATTGCAAAATGTAGTAATGAAGGATGTTATGATCTTTTCTTCTTGAGATCTTTGTTACAGACACCAGCTTTCAGGGGGAAAAAATGACTCTTTATGTCAGGGTCACAAATATAAATTCCATTTCAAGACAAACTGCCCACCTCTCCGCTATTACCTGGCCACTTAAATTAACTGTGCCTCCTCCCTTATGCTGAGCTCCATCTCCCGTCCAAAGCCACTTTCATTGGTTGAATTGCATTGCTTTACCTGGGCGACTTTATTATACCTTCCTTATTTATCTTTCTCAAAAAATCCTTAGACATCATAGTCTAGACAACTAAGGCCCTTTCCTCCAATCATATTCTTTTTTACATCTCCTGCCTTTGACTCATCTCCAGTGTGAGGGTGTACATACCCTTTGAAATCAAGGAAAGCAACATGGTTCAATGTTTAAGAGTTCATGCTCCACAGTGAGATTGCCTGAATTCAGATACTGACTCTGCTTAATTATCTATGAAACTTTGAACAAACAGCTTCATCATTCAGCTTCATCTGTAAAATCAGAAAAATTCCATCTTCCTAACCATATAGATATATAATAGATTACATATTACATACTACATATATGATATCTATCACATTTCATATATATTGTAGGGTATATATCCATACATCGATCCCCTATGGTTGCTGAGATAATGCCTGGGAAGCACTCACACATAGAATCTGTACATAGTAAGCCTTCGAAAGATAGAAATGTCTGTATTATGATTGATACTGCAGTTACCATTTTTCCCACTCCCTGTGGTGTCCGAGACCCCCAAACCACCAAGAACAGCTTTTCTTTCCAAGACAGCTCATGGATGATTAGCTAGAGGAGGAGTTGGGAGAAGAAGCTTGAGAACTGGAGAGGGTCTCTGGGAACAGGATGTTCACCCAGAGCAGAGTCCCCATTCCTCGGCTCCCAGCTGCCACTCCTACCCTTTCTGGGCTTTTTCCACATTTCTTCCTCTCTTGTGAGTAATTCCTTTGCCTTTCTTTTCCTCTTTTCCAGTCCAAGTTTCTGAGAATTTGAAGAGCCTCTGAATCTTCCAACCAAATTGACATTTCAAGCATTGGGCTTTCTCTATAAATTTGCTAGTCATTTGGATACTTCTGATGCAGGTGACTATTGTCTAGAGACATGGACTGCAAAAGAAGGCATTATCAGGCACTGTGAAAGGAGGATATATTTGAGATATAATTAATACCCTAGAATATTATCCAGCCACAATTTTGGTTATTATGATTCTTTTCTTTGTTATTATTCTAGCTGATGTTAAATTAACATTAGAATCACCAAAGCTCATCTTTCTAAAAACATATGTAGAGTTGAATTTTATTTTCCAGAGGAAAGAAAGGAAGGAGGTAAGTCTGAATTATGTCTTAACCTTGGGAGAAATATCTTCAACCCAACACTATCCATTCAATGTGACATTTATTATCTTTGAAATAACAAATCTCTCATTGAAAAAATTACTCTACATCCCTGCAGTGAAAATGTTGTAGCCATTAAAAGAATGAGGTATATCTCTATGTGTTGCTATGAAACAATCCTTAAGACATTGTTTAATTTAGAAAAGCAAATAATAAAATCATTTATTCTCATGTGCATATGTGTTTTTAAATGATCTATTTAAATATTTTAACATGTTTTAAAATTATTCATTGATGTATTTACATGAAAAATCTCTGAGAGGAATTATCTCTGTTGAATGAAACTGTGGGTTAAGGATCTAATAAGTCACTTTTAGCTAGATATATGTTTTGTTTGTTTGATTTTTTTGCCATGTGTACATCATTTCATAATATGAAAATAAACAAAATTTAGTTCTTTACTCAAATACAAGTGCAAGTTAATGTCCTTTCAAAGCACATGCAAGTTATGTCAACGAGTGACACAAATATATGCTTACAAAAATAAAGAAAAATGTGGCTCAGTCATGGGAAATTAATTCAAAATCCTGTCCTTAAACTGTCTCCTCTCCCTGCAAGGTTCTGAGAAATATGCATACACAGAAGGCAATGATATCAAGTAAACACTTTATTGCTGAGTCTGCAGTCCTACACACTAAACCACACCTGAAGACTCCTTTTGGCTAACTTAGGTGAGCCTGTGTAACTCAGAATCAAAACAGCATAAATGGCCTCTTTCCCCCCTTTCCTCCCATGCCTTCAACCAAGTGTGAGGTCCTCCCACTGCAAAGCACATTGACACAGAACACAAGAAAGAAAAACAGTCCAGGCAATAGGGTATGTGCCCACTCCCCAAGCAGTGAGGGCTGGTCTACAGATCTGAACCCAGAATGCTGGAAACAGTCTATCACTTGAGTGGCATCAGTGGGAGGCTCCCTGGAGAGTAGGCCCTCAGGACAGAGGCAGACCACATCCAGAACTGTTTTCCTAGTCACCATCATTGACCCTGTACAGGGACCTCCACTTTGGGTGGGGTCAAGTACACTGTCAGGAACCATTACTGGTCAAAGAATAAGGAAGATGATCCACTCCTGCTGGGAGCCAACCCCAACAAAGTAAATTTACTTTGTAAAGAGTATTTCTTCGAGATCTAGCTATTTGTGTGGAGACACCATCTGGTTGGCAAAGTCACTTTTTAAAATGTATTTTCAAATGATCACCAGTGTATTTACTGGATTAAATGTGTCATCTTTCACTTCAGAATTAATTTGAATTAAATTTGGCGAGTATTCTAGGGATGACAGATTATTTTAGTCTGGTAGAGACATTAACATTGAGAAGCCGACTGACAGAAAGCATCAGATCAAATGGAAATCTAAGAACAACATCTGAAATAACAACAACATCATCGCTAAGTGTTTTTCCACACGAGACAGCACTTTAATGCCCAATCCCAAGCATTATCACACACATACAAAAACAATACACTCACCCAAAATAGAGTCAGAGGGATAGGCTGTGGCAGATGTTTCAAATGTTTAATGGTCTAACACTTGCAATACTAATCAAAGGTATTTATTCATAACATCTTTAACATCCATATATTCCAAATTTTCAAACAGTGCCTAGAACATAGTAGGCCACCAATAAATATTTGTAGAATGAATTAATGAACACTCAAAAGTTAAGATGTCTTAAACCAAAACAATATTTTTTCTATTCTGTGACTCTATTAACATTTTTTCAATTATCTCATTCTTTTATTGTATCTCCCTTAACTGTACTGTTGTTTCTATCATCTTCAGAACTGAAAATATTTCCTGATGAAATAACAAATAATAATATACATGTGCTATGTCACCCCATTCCTTTTCCATCAACTATAGATTTAACAAACTGTGGCTGCTATTTTGAATTTGTTAACAAATTTAATAAATGTGTTTAATAACTCAGAATTGAAAATGCATATTAAAAATATCAAAGAACTTAGATAAAAAATGTCTAAGGAAGTAAAAATGTAAACATAAAATAATCAGAATCAACAGTAAAGAATTAACACTATAGAAAGTCAAGTCTATCTGTAGACTCTAGAGAAGCAATGTCAAAACTCTTCCAGGATAGTGAGGAAAGGGACCAAGAGGAGAGATAAAAGAGAATGATGGATGTAGAGGGTAAAGAAGAGAGATTTGAAAATACAGACAGGAGAAAAGGCTGGAAGTAGTGAAACTAAAGCAACAATTTCAAACATAAATTAACACAAGAAAGTTATTGCTTGAAAATCCAAGTGATTCACAGTTGTAAAAGGGAAATGTTTGTGTAAAGGGATTACTGCTACTGCTAAGTCACTTCAGTCATGTCCAACTCTGTGTGATCCCATAGACGGCAGCCCACCAGGCTCCCCTGTCCCTGGGATTCTCCATTAAGACCTGTATAAATCCTGGTGGATTTTTTTTTTAACTGAAATGTGTATTGAGATCATTATAAATTTATCTACAGCTGTAATAAATAGGAGAGATCTCAAGTGCCCTTTACCCAGTTCCCTCTAAGAGTTGCAGCTCACAAATTGTACTGTAACATAATAACCACAAAAATAAACTGAAAATGGATTAAAGATCTAAACATAAGACCAGAAACCATAAAACTCCTAGAAGAAAACATACGCAAAACACTCTCTGACATAAATCACAGCAGGATCCTCTATGACCCATCTCCCAGAATACTGGAAATAAAAGCAAAAATAAACACATGGTCTCTAATTAAACTTAAAAGCTTTTGCACAACAAAGGAAACTATAAGCAAGGTGAAAAGACAGCCTTCAGAATGAGAAAAAATAATAGCAAGTGAAGCAACTGACAAAGAATTAATCTCAAAAATATACAAGCAACTCCTGCAGCTCAATTCCAGAAAAATAAAGGGCCCAATCAAAAAAATGGGCCAAAGAACTAAACAGATATTTCGCCAAAGAAGACATACAGATGGCTAACAAACACATGAAAAGATGCTCAACATCACTCATTATCAGAGAAATGCAAATCAAAACCACAATGAGGTACCATTTCACACCAGTCAGGATGGCTGCTATCCAAAAGTCTACAAAGAGTAAATGCTGGAGAAGGTGTGGAGAAAAGAGCACCTTCTTACACTGTTGGTGGGTGGGAATGCACACTAGTACAGCCACTATGGAGAACAGTGTGGAGATTCCTTAAAAAACTGGAAATAGAATTGCCATATGACCCAGCAATCCCACTGCTGGGCATACACACCAAGGAAACCAGAATTGAAAGAGACACGTGTACCCCAGTGTTTATCACAGCAGTTTGTAATAGCTAGGACATGAAAGCAACCTAGATGTCCATCAGCAGATGAATGAATAAGAAAGCTGTGGTATATATACACAATGGAATATTACTCAGCCATTAAAAAGAGTATATTTGAATCAGTTCTAATGAGGTGGAGGAAATTGGAGCCTATTATCCAGAGTGAAGTAAGTCAGAAAGAAAAACACCAATACAGTATACTAACACACACATATATATGGAATTTAGAAAGATGGTAATGATAACCCTATATGCAAGACAGCAAAAGAGACACAGATGTATAGATCAGGCTTTAGGACTCTGTGGGAGAAGGTGAGGGTGGGATGGTTTGAGAGAATAGCATTGAAACATGTATATTATCATATGTGAAACAGACTGGCAGTCCAGGTTCGATGCATGAGACAGGATGCTCAGGGCTGGTGCACTGGGATGACCCAGAGGGATGGGATGGAGAGAGAGGTGGGAGGGGGGTTCAGGATGGGGCACACATGTCCACCCGTGGCTGATTCATGTCAATGTATGGCAAAACCACTACATCTAAAAAATGAAAAAAAAAGCTGAAATTTGTATTGAGATCATTATAAACTCATCTACAGCTGTAATAAATAGGAGAGTGTTCAAGTGCCCTTTACCCAGTTCTCTCTAATGGTAGCAGCTCACAAATTGTAGTGTAGCATAATAACCAGATTATTGACATTGAAAAAAATCCACCAGTCTTATTCAGATTCTTCCAGCTTTGCTTGTACTCATTTGCATGTGTATATATTTGAATTGTATGTGTATTTTGCACAATTTTGCCACATATGTAAGTTTGTGTATCTACCACCACAGTACATTTCTATCAAAAAAGAAAAAAAAAATCGATCTGTATCTTTTACATCATCTCCATAAATGGAAAAATCTCAACATGTCTGTTTTCTGATGACAACTCAACCGGTTAAGTATAGGCCTCTCTGGTTATTGGTACTGAAACTTCAAAGCAGTGCCTGTAGAATCAAAGACATGATCCTCGGTCAGTGTCAGCTGTAGCAAAGATGCTGGTTTAGATGGAAGGACAGGATACCAGAGCTGCTGAGGAGCAAAGCCCCTATTGTTGTAAACCACCCAGGAAGTAATCAGCACAATGTATTAGAGGACTGCTTGGCATGCCTGTAATTAAAAATGATGGTAGAATGATAGACTGGGACCAGATTATAAAGTGTGATGTGTACCAGGCTAGATACAATGGATTTCATTCTGTTGCAGTGGGAAACCATTAAGAAATTTTAAGTAATACAGTGACATGATTTGGCCCAGAAATCAGCAAATTGCCCAAGGCTCAAACCTGGCCCACTCTGCCTGTTCTTCTAAATAAAATGTACTGGAACACAGCCACACACACATTCTTCATATATTATCTACGATTGCTTTTGCTCTACAATGGGAGAGTTGAGTAGTTGCAATAGATACCAAGACTCTGTGTGTGTGCTTAGTCGCTCAGTTGTGTCTGACTCTTTGTGACCCCATGGACTGTAACCCACCAGGCTCCTCTATTCTTGGGATTCTCCAGCCAAGAATATAGGAGTGGCTTGCCATGCCCTCCTCCAGAGGATCTTCCTGACCCAGGGATCAAACCCAGATATCCTGCACTGCAGGTGGATTCTTTATCATCTGAGCCACCAGGGAAGCCCATACCAAAACTATAAGACTCATAAAATCTAAAATACTTACTGTCTGACCTTTACAGAAAACATTTGCTGACATCTAACTTAGACTAGTGTTTTAGAAAGAAACCTGGTGGCAAGAAAGATTAGACAGAGGGCAAGGAGACAAGTTGTGAGGTTCATCATGTGTGAATGCTTTCAGTATTTTCAGTGAATGAAAGGTGGAGAAGATGTCTTTGAGAATAAAAATTTGTGTTCTCACTGAACTCTGTCAGTACCTTGTAAAATCCAGGCTGGAAGAATTCTGATTCACTACTTATAAATTATCTTCCCAAATTCCATACTCCTTAGTCAGCTAGAGTAATTAAAACTTCATCAAAATGCATATCTTTCATATTATTTCATTAAAAAATCCCCAAACTTCTTTCAAGTATTTATAGTTAACCCTAACTTTACCAAGTGCAGAAGCTAGAGCACAAAATATATACAAGAGACAGTTCGTGTCTATTGGACTGAATCACAAGTAAATCACTGAATCCTAGCTTCCAAGTAAAGTAGTAACAGTGGCTTAAGAATTGTGGAGACTATAATTTTTTACTTTGTAGAATATCAATATCAATTAATATGCCAACTAAATCTTCTCTTTCAACCTAAACTGTGGACCCTAAAATTCTACATCAGTATGTCCCAACTTATTTCATGAAAATATGGTTCTATTTCAAAAAACATGCAAATTTCTACTTACTTCTAAAGAATTCCACAGCACATTAGAAGTGAACATCTCTGAGAAGTCCAGGATAAAAAAAAAAAAAAAAAAAATTCTGGCTATTTGCTTCCTAAACTAAGCTGCAATGGAAGTTTTTTGTACCTTAATACCTATTAGCAACCCAGAATCTCCCATAGCTTGGGGAATGGTAATTATATAAGTCCAAGCAAAAGAATTTAAACTTTTAACAATTATCTAAAGAGAAGTATATGTTTGCTAATCTGGGTGTTTGATATATTGTAGCAGCCTAAGTTTTCATTCATAGGCCTGAAGGTTTTACTGTTTGAGGTTATGTAGGCCCAACTGTAACCCCATTACCTTCACAAAGAAAGCAGCATATGCCTGTGTTAAAAAAAAAAAAGATTATATGCCAAACAAACTCAGTTAAGTACAACCAAGTTTAAAGAATTGTTCAAATGTCACTCGTGACTTTATTAAGAATCCATTTAAAAGCACTGTTCCCTATATCATATCTCATTTTTCAAATCACCAAATATTTTATACTATCTCCCAGTCACATGTATGTATATGTATATATAAGCATTTTTAATGAAACATTTTATTGATACCCACCATATAATGACAAAAGTTTAAAAACTGTGAATTATCACAAAATGAACAAACCTGTGTGTTCAAATGACCTGTGAAACGCAAACAACGGAATCTGCATTAACAGGTGAAGAAGTAAAGCTTAGGGATCAGAAGATGGTGAAGGAATTTGGAACAAACCATATTACTCGAGTCCCTGGGGTTCAGTTCAGTTCAGGCACTCAATCGTGTCCGACTCTTTGCAATCCCATGGACTGCACCATGCCAGGCCTTCCTGTCCATCACCAACTCCCAAAGTTCACCCAAACTCATGTCCATTGAGTTGGTGATGCCATCCAACCATCTTATCCTCTGTCTTCCCCTCTCCTCCCGCCTTCAATCTTACCCAGCATCAGGGTCTTTTCAAATTACCTGGTAGCATACACCAAGCCCAAACCTGCTAGACAAAGTACAAAAATACAAAAGTGATCTTACACATTTGCTGGTCCAACTCTTACTTGTGTTTTATTTGCTCGTGCTATAGCAGATCTGCAAGCAATCTGAACTTCTGAACCTCTCTTTCTTCCGTTTTCACTCCCAGACCTAACTGCTTCTTCCTGACTCTGTCTGACATCCTGGTTTCCTGACCTCCACCTTGTTCTTGGCCACATTAAACAGCTGACTCCTAGGTCTTCATTTCCTGACTCCCAAATCACTGGCTTAACTCAGACCCTGACATCTGTCTGGCTCTCTCCTGACCCCCTGCTGGCTCGACCCAAGCCTGCTGTTGCCCACAACTGCATCACAGACTCTCCCCAGGGAAAGGATTGACATTTTTCACAGAAACCATTTCAATCATTCGGAACTTTTGCCAATCAGGCAACTATTCTGCTGCTGACTTTTAGGGTCACTCCTGGATTAAGCAACATACTGTGTTTACTAGGACAGAAAGACCATATGCCAGTTGTAACTTAGCCATATCAGCAGTAAGTACTTTTAGCATAATCTATTCAATTTTCTTAGTTTAAGATAAAAGTCAGATGAATGGGGGAGGAGAGGTGAGGAAGTAGGAATCCTTATATCATTCTCCCCTTTGTCTTCTCTTCTCAACTCTTTAATTAATTAAATGTTACCATCATGAATTTGGCATGTGAAGCTACTTAAATTTCTTGAAGCAAAGTCAATTGAGCATATCTTCTTAGTGTCTATAATCTATAGAGCCTTGAAGGTCCTGTGTTCTTATGTCATTTTAATGTTCTTGGAGATCCAATCAGTCCATTCTGAAGGAGATCAACCCTGGGATTTCTTTGGAAGGAATGATGCTAAAGCTGAAACTCCAGTACGTTGGCCACCTCATGAGAAGAGTTGACTTATTGGAAAAGACTTTGATGCTGGGAGGGATCGGGGGCAGGAGGAGAAGGGGACGACAGAGGATGAGATGGCTGGATGGCATCACTGACTCGATGGATGTGAGTCTGAGTGAACTCTGGGAGATGGTGATGGACAGGGAGGCCTGGCGTGCTGCGATTCATGGGGTCACAAAGAGTCGGACACGACTGAGCGACTGAACTGAACTGAACCCTGACACTGAAAGCTGAATCAAAACGAACTCAAGGTTCTTGACTCTGTCAGGACTGCGTGCTAAGCAGGACCCTGTGGGGCTCCTGGGCACAGAAGCTTTTCTGTGTCCCTTGTTTCTTGGAGGAAGCAGACTCCAGCCTCCACGATCTTTCTTCAAAGGGCAGATTTGGACAGTTGCTCATCCAGGAACGAAGGGGGTGCAGAGTCAGGGGAGAAGCAGTGAAGCAACAGCAGTGCAGCCTTGGAGCAGGGTCCTGACCCCTTCTCAAGGGAAACACGTAACATTGTCTTCAAGTTCTTTGTGTAACTAAAACCCTGCAAATGGAAGATGTCAGCATTCTTCTCTGGTGGTCAGAGAAGACCACCTGAGGCCAGACTAAAAGAACCAGAGAAGCTCATCAAGAAGATTGCCTGTTCAGTTCAGTTCAGTCGCTCAGTCGTGTCCGACTCTTTGCGACCCCATGAATCACAGCACACCAGGCCTTCCTATTCATCACCATCTCCCGGAGTTCACTCAGACTCACATCCATCGAGTCTGTGATGCCATCCAGCCATCTCATCCTCTGTCGTCCCCTTCTCCTCCTGCCCCCGATCCCTCCCAGCATCAGAGTCTTTTCCAATGAGTCAACTCTTCACATGAGGTGGCCAAAGTTTTGCCTCAGACCACAGGAAACTCAAAGAGGGGCTCTGTATCAACCTAAAGGGGTGGGATGGGGAGGGAGATGAGAGGGAGGTTCAAACAGGAGGGGATATATGTATACATATGGCTGATTCACGTTGAGGTTTGACAGAAAACAACAACATTCTGTAAAGCAATTATTCTTCAATAAAAAATGAATTAATTTTTTTAAAGAAAGATTGCCTGAAACCAGATTAGAAGAGCTTGCACACACCCTACTATTATCAACAACCCCACCCTGGAACCATTGCTATAAAGCTCCACATTAAATCCTCCCTGGTGGAAAAACACCATTTCTGGGGCATGGACCCACTCTGTCCCCCTAGTCTGTCCCCTTTGCCTGGTAAAGCAATAAAGCTATTCTTTTCCACTTCACTCAAATCTCTGTCTGCGAGATTCAATTCTGCATCTCTGCACAGATGCTGAGTTTTTGATGTCAGAAGTTTTCGACACTTCTGAAAAAAGGTTCACTCTGACCTCTGCACATCCACGGTGGGTCCCTCGAGAGGGTAACATTGCAGCCTGACAATAAGTGGTTACTGAAAAAACGGCTGTCAGTCTTGAGCTGGTTTAGTTTTTAGTGGTTGTGTGAGAGGAGCGTTTGATCCAATAACCATTATTAGACACATTCAGATTAATCCTTACAAGTTAAAAGATATTCTAACAACAATTTTAAAAAATACAATACTTAAGGTAAAGAGAAACAGATAACAAAGTGCTTTGGTAGAAATGAGATTACTTCTTGGGAAAATCATGATAAATGTGCACCAAACCTATTTAGACTTTTTAAAGGTTTGTAAACTATTATGCCACGTTCAAAATGAATGACTTCATGTTTATTGCCACTGGTGACTATTGTAATTTCTCCACAGTGCCTCTGTCCATTGCCCAAGTATCTCAGCTCTGAGAATGTGACTCTCCACACCAAAGAGACATTCAGTTAAGAGGCAGTCATTATAAATAAGAGTTGCTGCAAGCAAATCATGGAGAAAGTAATATAAGCTCTTTGTCATAGTCCAAGTCCAGCAACTTTTATTTATAAATATTTTTTTAAACTGATACCCAGAGGGGGTAAATAACTTGTCTAAAATAACACGGTTAGTTAGAGGAAGATCAAAAGAAATGGAGGGAAAAAAGGGTACATAAGAAGGAAACTGTAAAATTCAGGCAAGGCCACAGAGATTAGTGGAGGGCCCTTAGTTTTCAAGCTGTCAGTATGGACAACAATAGCTCAGAGTTAGATAAGATGGAACACAATATAGAAAGCCATAAGATATGATAACATAAAAAAACGCATATAACTCTAGAAGAATAGGTGGCAAACTGCATGGAATATATAATCATTGTTGAGTGAGTTGGAATGTGAGAATAATTTAGGCTGTTTTTTTTTTAAGCTGAATTTATTTATTTTTTAACTTAAATTTATTTATTTTAATTGGAGGCTAGTTAGGCTGTTTTTGATTGTGTTTTTCTGAATTTTCTGAAGTGGGGCTGTATATCCTTAAACACTATTTAACAAAAAAAAAAAGATTTTCTTTAAAAAGAAAAAGTAGAGGTAAGGATATGTGTCCCACTCTTGTTATCACAGCCCAAGTCAGTGAAGAAAGATGTATGCTAAGAGGAAATACATTTTCCATCTTCAAAGATTAATCAAAAGGGTTCAGAATGTATCCTTAGAGCAAAGGCAGATTTATCAAGCCAAATATTTTAAATACTTATTTAAACCACTAGGACTCTTTCCTTCTCTAAGATTATGTTAGATTTATTTGTCTGAAATCTCCCCATAACCACGTAACAAATAAGTAAGTACTCTGAGAATGTGCTTTCTTGTCTCGGTTTTTTATTTAAAGCTAGACTTTGGAGTGTTTTTAATTAATTACAACCAGCAGGTCCCCATCAATCTTAACTGAACAGAGCTTAACTGCCAAGAGAGTACCAGCTTCTGGGGCACTACCATGAGGTTTTATTTGATATCCTTTACTATTCAAGAGGAATTTGTTTATAAGAAAAGGGATTCAAACCATCAGAGGCAACAAACAAATGCCCTGCATGGCTGAGTCTATCAGTTATTGATTCATGAGTCATTTGGAAAACTCCTTTGAAGACCCTCAGGCAGCACAAGTTTCATTCAGTTCTGCCTTGCTCTTTGGACCAGAAACCACAGTCTCAGGAAAAGAAAATGACGAAAATGTTCTCTGGACTGTCTAAAACACACATACAGCTGGATCTACAAGGGAAGGCTGAAATAACAGGAGTCATCTTTTGTGTGTGATAGTTTGAGATCTCTCTTTTAGGTCTGTGCACTGAATACCAACCACAGCACATCGTCATGGATTTAGAAGACATTAAATAACATGGAATCATAAGAACCAGAAACTTTGAGTAAGAACAAAACCTCTAAAGAGACTGTAAATGATAATGTTACTGCTTACCTCCCCAACCACCTGGAATAGAATTTGTCATCAATTATTTATGGAACCATTTCATATATTTTATTAACGTGGTCTTTCATTGTGATTAATTGGGGAATCCAAGCTCTGTCCAAACGAAACTAAATGTTTCCAGTCAGGAACCATTAGAGATGGTTTCAACATATTTCAGAGGAAAGTGTTTTCAGAAACATTCGTAACATGTGTCTCCCTGGATGTAGCCCAGCACCTTGAACCCTCCCCATTAGTGAGGAGAGCCCCTGGTGGGTGTGAAGGGGCCCAGGTCTCCACAACACTTTCCCCAGAGGTGCATGGCAATGGGGTAAAGTCATATCAAATGGCAGGCTTCTACCCAATAATAACTGATATTTTTACTCTCAGGAGAAATAAGGAAATAGAAAGTGAAGGTTTTCATTCTCATGCCTGTTTCAATCATATTTCTAAGCAATCAGTACAATGTATACTATAAATCCTACATAATTTCATTACAGAATTCATTGGATCCACCCACTTTTCTGGGATAAAAAGAAATCTTCCAATTACATGTGATTTCCCAGAAGATCTTTCATCCACTAAAACTGAAGCCTATCTTTAAGTTGGTACCTATCAAAGAAAAAATTGAGTCTCTCCAGTTCTGGGTTTAAATGGCCAACGTTTGCTAATTCCAGTATGGTAAAATCATTGTCTTTTTTTTTTTTTTTTTTTCCTTCTCTTTGTCAATACAGATTGCATCCAGTCTCCTTCTTCAAGGTCAGTTTGCATTTCTTGTCTTCCCAAAGCCATACTGTGAAGGTTTCATCTCTGGCACTCGTGAATGCTCCCACTGCCTGAATGTGCCAATACTCCCATTCCTGACCTGCAAACATGCATCCAGAACCCAAGGACCATAAATTCCTAGTCATGGGTCACTCAGATCTCTATAGTTTTCTTCTTATTGTTCCTTCTACCTGAGTCCCATTTCTCTCCCCTTAATTCTCTGCTAATCCTACTTGCAAAGGACTTGCTCATAAATAGAACCTCTGAGAAGCAGCTCCTGGCTCTTTCCTACCTGCCAATTCTCCATTTAAATGGTATTCTATACTTCAAATTATCCATGCATGCCCCTAACATGGCATTTATCTAACTCAACAGTAGTTACTGGCTTATCTATCTATCTTCTCCAATAGACTGTGAGTTCCAGAGAAAAAGAATACTAGAGAATTGGACTCCAGCCTGATAAGTTATCAGAATTACCAAAGGTGCTTTATCTTAAAGTACACATTGCCAAACATTTATCTAGATTTAGTGCATCAGGTTATCTGGAAGTGAGATCAAAGAGTCTATATTTAGAAGAATTTCCCTGGGTCAGTTTAGTGATTAATAAGATTTGATTATACTTGTCAAGAGTACATTTCATGGCACGTAGTACAAAACAGTAGCTCAATAAATATTTTATAGCAGAAAAAAAGGGGGAATGGATTGGGAGAAAGATAACTTCTAAAGTAACTTCCAATGATCTCTACTCCCTAGGGCCCACATCTTCTGTAATCCCCTCTCTTTGTGTGTGAGCTGGATCTGGTGGCATGCTTCAAATGACTAGCGTAACATGCAAGTGATGAGATGGTACTTTAGAAATTAGGATTGTTAATAAATCAACAACATACATAAATAAGGTGTCTTTAGACAGAAACACAAAAAAAACAACATTACGTATTGAGCAGGTGATGGAAATATGACAGACACTCACAGGAACCTATCCCTGTATTTCCCTCAAGAGCAATAACTCAGCCTTTGCTAAATCTGTGGTGATCTTTATAGAATATGACTATATGGAAATGGAGTCAAATGTATTAGAAATTTTGCTTTAAACCATTCATCCATTTGTTTGTTATAATACCATTTAAATGGAGATGATGAGATCTCAGTGTCTTAGTAGGATAAGGTCTGACTGTGAGGATGGAGTAGTGAGTGTGAAATATTCATTCTCGTAAGCTGATATGAAGAGAAGACAATATAGGATGGTAATCAAATGGAAAACTAGAGCCAAGACTTATCCACATAGTTAGCATATCTGCACATTGAAAGAAGAGGCAGTTCAGTTAGATGTTAAATATGAACAAAAAAAGTAATTATAGATCAAGTCCTAGACAATTTGGGGGAAACATCGCACAGAGTCGGACACAACTGAAACGACTTAGCAGCAGCAGCAGCAGTACCTAGAGTTAGGTAGTAGAGTGTCTCTGAAACCAGGGATACTGCTACCTTTGGAACAGAAAGGAATCAGATAAAGAAGAATGAGTGCCTAGATAATATTATAAATGAAAAGTAGAAAATCGAGAAGTTTATAGTTGTGATGCTTGATTTTATTTAATGCTATTTTCTGGGAGAACTGAGGAAGTGTGAACAGAAGAATATATTAACTAGAAAGTTCTTAAATGGTAAGAATGAACTTTGATTAGTCAAAGATAGCATTTCTGTTGACATTGACCTTTCTATAAGACTGAGAATTTTATTTTCGTATGAAATAAAGCTTAAGTTCTAATAAGGATGACTTCTTTACAAAGTGTATCGCTCAAGTTTCTTACCTATTTAGGTATTGTTTAGTTGTTCTGCAAGTATTATACCTGTAAGTTTTACTGTATCTACCCCAATTCTCTAAAGTGACATCTAATAGAAATAGCAGAAACCAAAAGTTCAATTGTTAAAGTCTTGAGTTGGTACCACTTATTTGGAAATTTGTTTCTCAGATACATCCTTAAAATAGTGACTTTTTTTATTTATTTTAATTGGAGGCTAATTACAGTATTGTATTGGTTTTGCCATACATTGACATGAATCAGCCATGGGTGTACATGTGTTCCCCATTCTGAACCCCACGCCATCTCCCTCCCCATCCCATCCCTCAGGGTCATCCCAGTGCACCCACCCCAAGCACCCTGCCTCATGCATCGAACCTGGACTGGTGATTCATTTCATATATGATAATATACATGTTTCCATGCTATTCTATCAAATCATCCCCCCCTCGCCTTCTCCCACAGAGTCCAAAAGACTGATCTTTACATCTGTGTCTCTTTTGCTGTCTCACATATAGGATCATCGTTCAGTTCAGTTCAGTTCAGTCACTCAGTTGTGTCCGACTCTTTGCGACCCCATGAATCGCAGCACGCCAGGCCTCCCTGTCCACCACCATCTCCTGGAGTTCACTCAGACTCACATCCATCGATGAAGGCTTTCTTATCTCTTCTTGCTATTCTTTGGAACTCTGCATTCAGATGCTTATATCTTTCCTTTTCTCCTTTGCTTTTCGCCTCTCTTCTTTTCACAGCTATTTGTAAGGCCTCCCCAGACAGCCATTTTGCTTTTTTGCATTTCTTTTCCATGGGGATGGTCTTGATCCCTGTCTCGCATACAATGTCACGAACCTCATTCCATAGTTCATCAGGCACTCTATCTATCAGATCTAGGCCCTTAAATCTATTTCTCACTTCCACTGTATAATCATAAGGGATTTGATTTAGGTCATACCTGAATGGTCTAGCGGTTTTCCCTACTTTCTTCAATTTGAGTCTGAATTTGGTAATAAGGAGTTCATGATCTGAGCCACAGTTATCATCATTACCCTATATAAATTCCATATATATGTGTTAGTATACTGTATTGGTGTTTTTCATTCTGACTTACTTCACTCTGTATAACAGGCTCCAGTTTCATCCACCTCATTAGAGCTGATTCAAATGTACTCTTTTTAATGGCTGAGTAATATTCCATTGTGTATGTGTGCCACAGCTTTCTTATCCGTTCATCTGCTGCTGGACATCTAGGTTGCTTCCATGTCTTGGCTATTATAAACAGCACTGCGATGAACATTGGGGTACACGTGTCTCTTTCAATTCTGGTTTCCTTGGTATGTATGCCCAGCAGTGGGATTGCTGGGTCACATGGCAGCTCTAAAATAGTTTCATTTTAAATGAAAATGTTAGAAGTCGCCAAGAGCAAGAATATTTTCAAATGTATAAATTGATTCATAAAACTATGCCTAGGTATAAGAATGAAAATTAATTAATCCATAAATATTCTTTGTAATAGGGCTTCCCGGGAGGTTCGGTGGTAATGAATCCACCTGCCAAGCAGGAGATACAGTTTCGATCCCTGGGTCCAGAATATTCCCTAGAGAAGGAAATGGCAACCCACTCCAATATTCTTTCCTGGGAAATCCCATGGACAGAGGAACCTAACAGGTTACAGTCCATGGGGTCTCAAAAGAATAAGATATGACTTAGAGACTAAACTACAACCACAGCAGTTCACTATAATAAGAAAAAATACATAGAACGTCTTCAGATCCCCATCTTCAGAAGACTTTCAGTTCTGCTGAGGACACAAGACAGACACACATGTAAAGATAATCTAGACTTCAATGTGACATATGAATAATAAAAAAGTTGATGAATTTGACAATAGTTATACAACTTCAGACAAGGGCCATAATTGTGTGCTGGAGTGGTTGAGAAAGGTGGTGTTTGAATAGGTGTTGGATAGATGTGAACAATTTTCAAAAGTAGAGAGGAAAAGCATATGGTATTCAAACCGAAGTAAGTGTTTTTAAAAATGAAAGAATTATATACTATGTCCTGTTCAGGAGCCAATACCTAGACCTTTGTGGCTAAAATACAGATGCTATTCAATTTGTAAAGCATGCTTGAAACAGTTTCCACAGTCCAATTCTGTTCTAGGTGCTGGTATAGCACAGTGAAGAGGTCAAAGAGGTCCAGGGAGATGTTACTTCTCAGAGTTTATTGTCCAGTGTGTGGAGGCAGACAATAAATAAATAAGCAAAAGTAATAATCTCAGATAATGATAAGCTCTGTGAAGAATATAAAATAGGAAAATAGGATAGAAAGCACACAGGACTCTTGCATAAGTTGGATGGTCATGTTAAGATAACTCTGGGAAAATTGCATCTGAGCTGAAATCTAAATGACCAGAAGGAGCTAATAGTGTGAAGCTCTGGGAAAGCAACACTCCAGTCAGAGGTGAAAGGAAAACCAAAAATACATTAGTTAATTAAAAATGGACTTCCCTGGTGGTCCAGTGGATAAGAATCTGCCTGCCAATGCAAGGTGCACAGGTTCAATCCCTAGTCTGGGAAGAATCCACATGCTAAGAGGCAACTAAGCTTCTGTGCCACAGCTACTGAAGCCCACACCTAGAGCTTGTGTTCCATAACCAGAGAAGTCACTGCAATGAGAAGCTTACACACAACTAGAGAGTAGCCCCCACTCACCATTAACCAAGTTGACTAAGCTGAGATGTCAAGCAGTCAGTCAGTATAAAAAACCCGCAGTAACGAAGACCCAGCACAGCCAATAATTAATTAATTAATTAACTTTTTTTTAATAAGTGATGGAAAGGGCAAAGGCCATCAGGAAGGAAAAGGCTGGCGTGTCCTGAGTTAAAACAAGACCAATGTGATGAAGCACAGTGAATGGTGGGGTGAAATGGTAGCAGAAAAAGGAGGCCATGCCACGCAGGCCTTGGAGCCATGGTAATGAACGCCAACTTGAACCTTCACAATATGGGGAATCACTAGAAGGTTTTAAGAAGGGAAATGATGTAACCTGATATATACATTTTAAGATTCCTCTTTATGAGGAAGTTGAGATTTGGAAGGAAAACATGGAAACAGGAAAATATTTAGGAGTCCATCACAGTCATTTAGTAAGAAGGATGGTAACTCAGACTAGCTGGAAGCAATGAATGTAATAGGAAACAGTTCAATTTGGATGTAATAAGAGGTATCCTGGACAGAATGTGGTGATAGGGTGACTATGACAGGGTCATGAAAGAATGTAAGAATCCTGGATAATGTCTAACCCTGTGACCTGGTGGTGGATGATGATGCCATATACTTAGACGGGGAGCCTGGGGGAACAACAGGTGAGAGAAATAGGAATTCAAAGTCTTAGTTTTGGACTTGCAATATGTGCGATGTCTATATCTAAGTTGAGAGGTCAAGTAGTTAGTTGGATTTTAAAATTGTTACACAGTGGGATTATACATTATTAATAGTTAAGTAGTGTTACAAAGGTGCAGAAAAACTGATGCAGATTGTGTAAACCTTAAACAAGTGTTAAGAATATGGCCTTCAATTTGCAGGAGAAAAAGCCATTAAGGGTCTCTGGGAAGACAGTGACATAGGAGTTTTAGGAAGGTTTATAGGACTGCGGGTGTAGGGTTGGAAGAACCTGACAGAGTCAGGGGGTGGGATGGTCCATATTAGCAAGTAAGAGATCATCCACACTCAAGGGAACCGAAGCTATTTTCCATAGAAACATAACCTAAAATGAAAACACCAATCAAAAAAATGTTTAATATTGCTGATCATGACCTCTGGTCCGTTCCGTTCAGTCGCTCAGTCGTGTCCGACTCTTTGCGACCCCGTGGACTGTAACCTACTAGGCTTCTCTGTCCATGGGATTCTCCAGGCAAGAATACTGGAGTGGATTGCCATTTCCTTCTCCAGGGGATCTTCCCGACCCAGGGATCGAACCCGGGTCTCCCGCATTGGAGGCAGACGCTTTAACCTCTGAGCCACCAGGGAAGCATGACCTCTGGGAGACTATAAAGTTTAGATGTTTTCTTTCATAATTTTTGTGCCATATGGTACGGTTTTTTACCATGTGAAGCGTAAACATGATAGTTTCTACATGTATAGCTGGCTTAGCCATCATGGTGGTCAAAATTTCTATAAAATCAACTGTCTGACAAATAACCCCTGTCTCCAGTCTATTCTGGAGAAGGCAATGGCATCCCACTCCAACTCTTGCCTGGAAACTCCCATGGACGGAGGAGCCTGGTGGGCTGCAGTCCATGGGGTCGCTGAGTCAGACACGACTGAGCGACTTCACTTTCACTTTTCACTTTCATGCCTTGGAGAAGGAAATGGCAACCCACTCCAGTGTTCTTGCCTGGAGAATCCCAGGGATGGGGGAGCTTGGTGGGCTGCCATCTATGGGGTTGCACAGAGTTGGACACGACTGAAGCAACTTAGCAGCAGCAGCAGCAGCTAGTCTATTCCGCCCCATTTTTACAGCTGACCTAACCAGCGCGGTACACATTCATTAGCTTGATTTGTGTGAAAGTGGGTAGAGACTCACCCCTCATCCAGCTCACCAACTTAAATGCAGTGGCTTTTCCAGAGCAATTAAATCTATAGAGTTCATAGCTAGAAATCAGCACGTGTCCTGAATTTTTTCATCCTTCTCTCCTACTTCCTTCCTTTTTTCCTGTCCATCTTCAAACTTTGGCCTCTATTCTGCTTCTATACTGAGCAGGAAAATAACACAGAAGACTACTTTCTGAGCAAAGCAAAGAATCATGCCAACAGGAAAAGAAGATCATAAAAATTTTTCAGTCATTTGCAAAGAACCAAGCTTCAGTAGATCCATGTTCTTGATTATCCCCTATATTTTCACAGCAGAAATATCCCCAATCTACTGCAACTCAACTCCAGAGCTAGTATCATTAGGAAAGGCTGAAGGAATTGCAAATAACAAAATTTCATCTTATTTTTTAGTTTTTTCATATATACATGCTGTTGATTATTACATGGGCTTCCCTGATAGCTCAGTTGGTAAAGAATCCACCTGCAATGCAGGAGACCCCAGTTCAATTCCTGGGTCAGGAAGATCCCCTGGAGAAGGGTAAGGCTACCAACTCCATTATTCTTCTTCCCTTGTGGCTCAACTTGTAAAGAATCTGCCTGCAATGTGGGAGACCTGGGTTGGATCCCTGGGTTGGGAAAATCTCCTGGAGAAGGGAAAGACTACCCACTCCAGTATTCTGGACTAGAGAATTCCATGGACGTATAGTCCATGGGGTCACAAAGAGTCAGACACAACTGAGAAGATGATGACCAAAATAGTCAAAAAAAAAAAAAAGACAATTTGAGCACTCTTTTCCTAGACTTACGCAGAAGATTTTAACCAAAAAAGAAAAAAAAAATTCTTGTAAATTATGCCTTTAAAATAATCAATAAAGTCATATTTCCAGCTATACTGTGAAAATACTTTTATCCTTCTGAATGACACCTTTCTCACTTGTGAAATTACTTTATTAATTCCCTCTTTAGAGTTTTTGACATCATTAATATTTCTATGTTGAAGTTAGTAGAGTACTGTACAATATCAGAAGATCCCCTGGAGAAGGAAATGGCAACCCACTCCAGTATTATTGCCTGGAGAATCCCATGGACAGAGAAGCCCAGTGGGCTATGGTCCATGGGGTTGCAAAAGTTGGACCCCACTGAGTGAGTAAACCACTACCAAAGGAAAATCATTCAAAAGGAATAGAATTTTCTTTATATCCCCTGTAGTATAAACCTATCTTTTAAACAAAAAAACTAATGGCACAATAGTTCAAATTATTTAATTAAAACAACTATAGTTAACGCAACAAGACCTCTTATCTACATGGTGTTGTGTGCTAAGTCGCTTCTGTCGTGTCCAACTCTGTGTAACCCTATGGACCGTAGCCCACCAGGCTCCTTTTTCCATGGGATTCTTCAGGTGAGAACACTAGAGTGGATTGCCATGATCTCCACCAGGGGATCTTCTGGACCCAGGGATCAGACCCACATGACTTATGTCACCTGCATTGGCTGGTAGATTCTTTACCACTAGCAGCATCTAGGAAGCCCCTAGCGTGACTCTTAATGATGTCCATCTCCTGGTATTCATACCCTTGTGTAGTAAACCCCTCTCCTTATATGTAGTTGGACCTAGTGACTCAATTTAGCAAAAGTGACACAAGTGACCAGATGTGATTTTCAAGCTTAAGTTACAGAAAGACTCTTTTTCTATGTCGTTTGCTCTTTCCCGAGTGCTCATTCAGCTGCCATGTTATAACTGCCCTGTGAAGAACTCCAATGTGGAAAGGAACTGAGGGACATCTTTAGCTATCAGCCAGCAAGGAACTGAATCCTGCTAACAACCACATGAGTGAGGTTGGAAGTGGATCCTTCCCCAGACAACATCGTGAGTGCAGTCACTGAAAGACCCTGGGTTGCACTCAGATTTTTGACCCAACAAAGCTGAAAGATAATATGAGTTTGTTATTTTAAACTATGAGCTTTGGGGGTAATTTATTATACACCTATAGGTAACAAGTGCATTCCATTCCAAATGCATTCCATGTTTGTAGAATATAGTAATAAGCAGTTAAAGAGATATCCAAGTTTGCAATTGGTGGCTTATAATCAGTTGTCAATTTTAAGTGATGCTGACTGAGAGCCCACGCACCATAGAAGCACAAGAGCCAACAGTGGTGTGAGCTAGAAACAGACCCTAAATGGGCTACACTGCTTTTCTCAAAAGAAATTTATTCCCATTGACTTATTTTATACATGGTAAACTTCTCTGCCTAGTTTGTATAACAATGTCTATAGAGTCTCCTTTACTTAGAACACAGCCTTCTGTAAAACCTTTGCCAAGATTTCTGACAACCTAGTGTATGTCATCAAGAAGCCAGGACCTCTCCAATAAACCAAAGTCTGTTAGTTAATCCTCTCTTGATGAAACAGCATGCTTCCTTCTATTAAAAAATGGAAGCTCATAATCATGATATTTTCACTTGACTTTACTGCTAGGAAACTTAGAGTTGAGTCTAGTTAGTATGGAAAAAATAATAAAACTTAACATCAAATAAGCAGTATATGATCTATAGCCCGTCTTGGGCTAAAGACATACATTTTTAAACCACTCAGTTTGTTTTAGCAAGGAGGCATGAAGCATTATTTTCCTTCAATACTTTTAATAATTTCATTATAGTTTGTCAGAAATGTTTTTGAAAACTATATCTTTCCTTTTTAGCACCAAAATGAGATAATACTAATTTTATGTTTCCTCTGTGTGTGTGTGTGTGCGTGTGTATGTGCACACACGCTCAGTTACGTCTGACTCTTTATGACCCCATGGACTGTAACACACCAGGCTCCACTGTTCTTGGATTTTCCATGGCAAGTTCATGGCAATAATGCTGGAGTAGGTGGCCATGCCCTCCTCTAGGGGATCTCCCAATCCAGGAATCAAACCCACACCTCCAGAGTCTTCTGCTTTGGCAGGCAGATTCTTTACCACTGAGCCACTCAGGGAGCCCCTTCCGTTCCCAGCTTGTAAGGTGAAGGAACTTATTTAAAATGTATCTCAAAAGCAAAGTTGAGGAATCAATAAAAAAGATAATGCTGACCATACTCAACCCTGGACTGGAATCTGCTTTGAAGTCAAATTTAGTCTCCCAGACTAAAATTATCTGGGAATTGACCAAAATTCAATGATATACATAGGGCCCAAATGGTACAGAAATTGGTAACAACATGAAGAGAGTGAATCTCTCCTTCAGAGAGTTCACACAACACTAAGCAATGCAAACTAAAGTCATAGAATTTATCAATAATTGCCAAGCTACCAAAAATTTCTGAATTTCTCTGGGTAGTATATATTGATAGAAAAGAAATATTCCACTATTTAGGAACTAGGGAATATATGGAGATTGACTCTTTTTACTGTGTTAAGATTCCAATGAGGTACAGATGCTGACAAAAAACATGCCTTTCATGGAAGTTTTTCTACCCACATTCCCATCTCCACTCCCTGACATACAACTTCTGTTCTAATTTTCTCAATATATGTTGGCTTTGAGAGGTCTAGATGACAGGTCTCAGTAAACACTAGTGACCACAGTTATTTCCTCTTTTCGTTGCTGCAATAAAAATCTAGAACTGTAAACTGATCTGTTTTATTAGGAACAGTTTAATATCAAATTTTTATTAATTTGACAAATGAGAATTTCTGCATCTCAAATATTAATTAAAGTTGAAGATAGTTTTGAATCACTGAACTGTTAGCATATTTCATTTGCTTCTGTGGCTAGTTTAAGTTGGAGGAGCGTAGGGTTATCAAGTATTAAAGAAAGATAAATTGGCTTACCCTTGAATGGGTGCTTCAAATAGTAGAGAACATGCCTGTAATGCAAAAGACCTGGGTCCCATACCTGGATCAGGAAGTTCTCCCTGAGAAGGAAATGACTACCCACTCCAGTATTCTGGCCTGGAGAAGTCCATGGACAGGGAGCCTTGTGGGCTACAGTCCATGGGGTCACAAAGAGTCAGACACAACTGAACAGCTAACACTGAATGGGTGCATTCTTCATACCAAATTTATAATGGCCTAAGTTATACAAAATTTGCTGCTATTTTGAACAACCTAGTAACATTGACCTTGATGGAATACAGTGCATTGCAGGAGACAGGACCCAATCATTGTGCCTTCATAGCCCTCCAGGAAAAGCCACATTCAACACAGTTTCCAACGAGTTACCCAAATGCCATTGGAGTTGTGAGAGTCTGCTCAAGCTGCCATAATAAACCACCACAAACTGAGTAGCTTAGATAACATATATATACTGTCTCACAGTTCTGAGGCTGGAAGTCCAAGATCAAATATGAACAGGACCATGCTCCCTCTGAAGGCTCTAAGAAGAATTTTTCTCTCTTGACTTCTGGTAGTTTCTTGGCATATGGCCACATAACTCCTTCACATGGCATTCTCCCTCTGTGCATGAAAGGGAAAGGGAAAGTGTCAGTCGTTCAGTCCTGTCTGAATCTTTATGACCCCATGGACTGTAGCCCTCCAGTCTTCTCTGTCTGTGGAACTCTCTAGGCAAGAACACTGGAGTGGATTGCCATTTTCTTCTCCAGGGGATCTTCTCTGCAAGTCTGTGTTCAAATGTCATCCTTTTAAGGAAAGCTGTCATTAGGAGTCCTGTTATTAGTAGGCTGGAGTCGAGTCGACTCTACTCCAGTATTACTTTATCCTAACTTAAGTAATTGCATATACAACAGCCCTGTTTCCAAATAAGGTCATAAGTGAGGTACTGGCATTAAGACTCCAATGTACTAATTGGGAAGAGGGGGCAATTCTACCCAGAACAAGCATCACTAAGCATTTCTGCTAACAAGTTATTTTGATAGACCCCAGTGGCTAATTCAGAAGAGTGATTCTGCAAGAAGCATTCCTAGAAAAGAGGCCTGACCTGGTAGCCAGGCTAGATAAGGAGGCTTATCTACAAAGAAGACTTCCTGATACTTCTTTAAAAACCAGAGGTAGACCCTGGGGTGAAATTGAGCATTGAGTAGGGCCTAGGGAAATGAGGCAGAAAAGAAGAAGCAACTGATCCATGGTTTTTTAGAGAAGAAATATTAGAACCACTAAACTTTTAAATGAGGAAACTGAAACCAGAAGCTTAAGAGCACACTAAGACTAGATCCCAGTTCTGCCGATCTCTCTCTTGTGTCTTTTTCTCTATATTACAAAGGTTAGAACTGCAAAATGAATCCAGGACACGAAGGATCAAAAAAAGCAGTACCCACCAACCAACCAACACAGTGACTCATCCTTGCATGTCTAAAACTCCAGGACAAGTGGATGTACAAAGCGGTCAGTACTATTTATTGCGTTAGCCTTGGACATGGATGGTGAGGCTGACTCTAGGTGAGCACTGCCCTCTAGGGGTCTGGGGCCAGCTCCATGCTGGCCTGCCCACCCGCCCCAGGCCTCTGGCTGGGCCTTCAATCCCAGGATCCCTGTCACCAACAAGCCTTTCCTGAGGGGACTGTATTCAGTCCAAGTTTCTCCCAGCAGCACATTCTATACATAATTAAATACACACCGCCACCAGACAAAAGGGCAAAAGCACATTTTTTTTTAGCATGTGGGAAGGTAGCCCTCACTTCACAGAAATTTTGCATAATTTGTTTGAGCACATTTATCTGGTCTCTGTTCAATAAGCTGACAGAAAACAAAAGCCAACCCCTAAAGCCAAAAGAAACACCTATTTTAATTATGCATAAAATTAAAAGGATGTCAAAGTACTAAACTGGGAACACAGAAAACAGATTGCTGTAGAAACATCTCAGGGAAGGGTAATAAACTGAAAGGCAACTGGGTAAAATCCCTTTTAAATGTTACATTTCTCAGCTTCATCACCAGAAAGTCACATAAAAAGATCTGAGAAAGCAGTGTTTTTAACTCTTGTTTCTCTGATTTAGTTCTAACACTTTTCAATACATGGTAGAAGGAAAAAACTGGGAATCCAGAGTCCTGGATTTAGCAACCATTTCTTCTGCTACAAAAATATGTAACCTTGATCAACTTCTTTAACCTCTTGAGCTTTAATTCCCTCAACTTTAAAACAAGGAGCTGGTTTAAATTATCTCAAAGGACATTTGCGACTTTAACCATTGTGAGTCTCTGAAATCAATTCTACTGGGTACCAAATTCTAAAGTCTAGCAAACCTCCTTGGTCTGGAACATTCTATCTGTAAATACATCAAAAAGAGGCCTATATGGTGGATGAGGGGGGCCTCCCTGGTAGCTCAGCTGGTAAAGAATCCTCCTGCAATGAAGGAGACCTGGGTTCTATTCCTGGGTCGAGAAGTTACCTCGGAGAAGGGATAAGCTACCCACCCCAGTATTCTTGGGCTTTCCTGGTGGCTCAGATGGTAAAGAATCTGCCTGCAGTGTGGGAGACCTGGGCTCAATCTCTGGGTTGGAAAGATCCCCTGGAGGAGGGCATGGCAACCCACTCCAATATTCTTACCTGGAGAATCCCCACGGACAGAGGAGCCTGACAGGCTACAGTCCATAGGGTCACAAAGAGTCCAAGACGACTAAGCACAGCACAGTACATGGTAGATGGGGTTGCCTTGGCAACAAGCCTAAGCTCGCAGCAATCACAAGTGATGATGCTTAATATTTACCTCAATCATCAAAAAACTTTTTAAATGCCATTTGGAATAAGAATAATTTCTCTGAGAATCTGCAGACCCTGAAAAACATCTTGTGATCTTGCCTCATGTCTTTGACCTGACAAATAAGCTGTTAGGCAGCAATATTTCAATATAGCAAATTGCCACCTTTATAGTGAGCAGCTGTGACCGCTAATGAACTCAAAAGCTTCTCCGGGTCAAACTCATAAATACTGTCCCTGAAAATTTGAGTTCACGAAGAAGAGGTCAAATACCTTTAGTTCCACTCAACTATTCCCAAATTCAAATTATTAAATTAGGGACCACTTCCCACCATAGCATTTACAAGCTACAAAATTGTAGACAGTAAATCTAAGATGCAATTCATCTTTGGAGTTATTTCGAGGCCACACAGGAATGACTCCACACAGGCAATAAATTAACTTCCCCACTACCTCTGGCATGGCAGTTTGCTGTGCACTTATTATCTATTAAAGACTAGAAAAATGTGTAACCATTTCTGTTGGGTCAATTTCAGTTCTAAAATGTTTTGCTTCTAGAATGCTTATATTCTCAGATTTCCAGAGGAAATATCTATCAAACAACTAAAAGCCTTCAGTGATGCCACTGCACAACCCAAAAATGGCAGTAAATAAAAGAGTGCCTTCTCTTGTTTTTCAAATGACATTTCCTTATACTTCACCTGGCAAAAAAGGTAAAATTTAAATGGCAATCCATAGGAAAAGCTAAGCTGAAGGATGAGTCTAGGGTCCCAGTTGAGCTATGAGTCCAGAGTAACTGAATTACCTGTGGTAGTCTGAATTGCAAACAAAGGACTTGTAAATCTTGTGTTAAGACTGATATCTAAATCCCAGGGGGAACCATAATGGAGAGAAGCAATAACAGAAGTCTGCAAGGTACATCTATACGTTTGAGTCCGGTGGGTGAAAGAATCATGGTCCACTGAGGCTCATTCCCTGTGAAGTCAGATGTCAGATAGTGACTGGGGATGTGGAGACCAGAATCCCATATCTGTTGTAGAGAGAAAAGTAGGAAGCCTACAGTAGCTAACTAGAAGGTCAAGGTCTTCTAGTTCCAGAGTAGAAAACTGGCACATCTCCAAGAAACAGAGATAAGGTCTAGGAATTTTAGCTAACACAATAGTTCTTTATTAGTTTTCTGTTTTGTACATAGCACCTTGTATATGCCAATTTCAACCTCTCAATTTACCCCTCCCTACCTCCAGTTTCCCCTGGTAACCATAAGTTTGTTTTCTACATCTGAGGCTCTACTTCTAATTTAAGGAATGTAGCTCTTGATAACTATCTGGTTTGGGTCTCACCATTTCAAGAACTTCACAGTGATGACACTAGAAAATAAATCTCTTGACGGTAATGCCAAGGTGGTTCCAGGGCAGGCAGGAACTGACATTGCTTGTCAATAACAGACTAACAAGTTACTCTCTCCTCTCTAAGCTGCAATCTGCCTTTTCCTCTATCAGGTTCTTTTGCTGAGGCCAAGGAGGAGCTCAAGTGTAGGACAGAGCAAGGTGGAAATGTAACTCATTATTACAACCATTCAGTTCAGTTCAGTGGCTCAGTCGTGTCCAACTCTTTGTGACCCCATGAATCGCAGCACACCAGGCCTCCCTGTCCATCACCAACTCCCGGAGTTCACTCAGACTCACGTCCATCGAGTCCGTGATGCCATCCAGCCATCTCATCCTCTGTCGTCCCCTTCTCCTCCTGCCCCCAATCCCTCCCAGCATCAGAGTCTTTTCCAATGAGTCAACTCTTCGCATGAGGTGACCAAAGTACTGGAGTTTCAGCTTTAGCATCATTCCTTCCAGAGAAATCCCAGGGCTGATCTCCTTCAGAATGGACTGGTTGGATCTCCTTGCAGTCCAAGGGATTCTCAAGAGTCTTCTCCAACACCACAGTTCAAAAGCATCAATTCTTCGGCACTCAGCCTTCACCACAGTCCAACTCTCACATCCATACATGACCACTGGAAAACAATAGCCTTGACTAGACAGACCTTAGTCGGCAAAGTAATGTCTCTGCTTTTGAATATGCTATCTGGGTTGGTCATAACTTTTCTTCCAAGGAGTAAGCGTCTTTTAATTTCATGGCTGCAGTCACCATCTGCAGTGAAGTAGTGCTAGTAAGATTCCTAGACTTTTTAAACTGAAGGGTTTTTTTTAAAAAGCCCCAACTAAATAAGGAAACTGAAGCACAGAGAGGAAATGGTCTCACTCAAATTCATTCAGTACAACCTGTCAATCACAGGAACGGGACTGGCAAAAAAGCCTCCTGCTTCTTAAACCAATATGCATCCCACCACAAGATGTGGTCATCAAAGCAGATGGTACCAAAATGAAGCTCAGAGGAAGGTATGCATCCCAGGGACCCATGCTTATTTGTCCCACTTGACAGCTAATTTATTTGGAACTGTCTGTTTTACAGTTCTTTTCTATTGTGCCAGAATTGCTTGACTTTAAATATATATATATATATTTATCAGTCCTAACACTGCATTTTATAAAATCTAGAAACAAACAAAAAGTAATGGATGGATGGATTTGGATCTGATGTTTCAGACCCCTCCAGGAAGCAAATGACACATACCCTAATGAAATGCTGTGCTGTCAGCCTAAAAAGCCCCAGGAAGCCCAGAATTATGTGTCAGAGATGACCCGTTGCCAGGCATACCCTCAGAAAATGTGTGGACCTTGAAGGGCACCATTTGAAAAACAATCATCCAGATGCATTTTTCATATATAGCTCTTATAAAGATCTGTTCCTAGAACAAGCTAACATTTTTCTCATTCCCAAATGTAATACCAAGACTTGATGGGGGAAAAAAATAGACAACAGCAACACACATTAGAACGGGCCTAAGTTTCTTCAAGTCAATAAAGTAGGATAGCAGATGACTCCTCACACGAACCTTAACAGAAGCAGTTGCCTGAAAGAAAACTTGGTTTCCAGATGAAAACCAGCTTTAGAAGCCAAAATGGTTCTATGTCCCAGATGGCATATGGCAGGACACTATAGGCAGTGGATGGAAAAAAATGTTCATTTCCCGTTCTCTGCCAGGTCATTGTGGCCATGTCAGGACACCCCGGCACATTTCCAGATGCCTCCTGCTGTTCCTGCAGAGTTTCTGTCCAGAGGCAACTGCTCAACCAGGATAAGACTTCAGTTGATTTCTGTGTGAAATATACATCGGTAATCACCAATCAAAAGTTCTTGGCAAAGCAAAGCAGTGCTAAATCTGTCTTCTGGATTATTTATAATTCAAATGTTGTGCAATGATTGTGGAAAGCAGTATGTTTAGGAATATTGACAACTCAAAGGTGTTGGGTTGAAAAACCTACGTATCTCATTCATAAAAAAAAAAAAAAAAAAGGCAAGATAAAAGAAGCATTTCATCTCTGGTCTGTACATTTCTGAAATCCTGAGAAGTGGCTTCCTGTGAATTCTTCTGATCTTCACTTTCTGGAACACTGGGCACCTATGAGGCAGATCCAGCTACAAATGAAAGCCACATAAATTAAAGGTATAGATAGAATTAATACAGCTTGGAGCATGTGTTGACCAAGGGCTTTCTTTGTGACCAGAGCCTATTTTACACTCTATTTTAAGAAACACTCAGCCTCTATTTGCTTGTAGTTTTTTCCCATATTTTGTGAGAGGTTTTTTCTCTTTTTCCTATTTTTTCCTGGCCTCAACCCAAGTTGACTATAGAAGAACTTTATTCACTGGTTCAGAGATTGTAATCTGCCTCCTTCAACTTCACTCCTGCCAAATCTACAGGCAATGGAAAAATGTTTAACAGGCACAGAGAAACTTGCTGGAAGAGGTAAAGTTTAACCAGTTGCTATTTAATGTTCTACCTATTACAAAGCACTTGATAGTTGACTACAATCAACTCTCTATATGTATTATTATGGGATGGCAATGATTCTCCTAAAACAGTGTTTCTCAGATTTGAAAGTATTTCAGACTCACCTGAAGGATTTGCTTAAACATGGATTTCTGGGTTCTACCTCCAGTATTCTGACTCAGGACTTATGGGCTGGAGCTCGAGAATTTGCATTTCTAACAAGTTCCCAGGTGATGCTGTTGTAGCTGGTCCAGAGACCACACTTGAAGATCTATTCTAGAATATGCTACCAGTCTCTGCAGGTCATACAAACACATCCAAGGGAATTTAAGTCTGGATATTAGATTATGTGCGATGTGCTGTGTGAGTCATGTCTGACTCTTTGCAATCCCACGAACCATAGCCCACCAGGTTCCCCTGTCCATGGAATTCTTCAGGCAAGAATACTGGAATGGGTTGCCATTTCCTTCTCAAAGATCATGTGCATTAGTTAGTTTCAATCTGGTTTGTGAAAGTAATGATTATGGCATAATAAGAATTGTTAAATTTTTTAAGTGTAATGGGTAAATTTTTTTTTTCCATGATCCAGCAGATGTTGGCAATTTGATCTCTGGTTCCTCTGCCTTTTCTAAAGCCAGCTTGAACATCAGGGAGTTCACGGTTCACGTATTGCTGAAGCCTGGCTTGCAGGATTTTGAGCATTTCTTTACTAGCATGTGAGATGAGTGCAATTGCGCGATAGTTGGAGCATTCTTTTGCATTGCCTTTCTTTGGAATTGGAATGAAAACTGACCTTTTCCAGTCCTGTGGCCACTGCTGAGTTTTCCAAATTTGCTGGCAGATTGAGTGCAGCACTTTCACAGCATCATCTTTCAGGATTTGAAACAGCTCAACTGGAATTCCATCACCTCCACTAGCTTTGTTCGTAGTGATGCTTTCTAAGGCCCACTTGACTTCACATTCCAAGATGTCTGGCTCTAGATTAGTGATCACATCATCATGATTATCTGGGTCGTGAAGATCTTTTTTGTACAGTTCTTCTAGCATTACTTTACTAGCATGTGAGATGAGTGCAATTGTGCGGTAGTTGGAGCATTCTTTGGCATTGCCTTTCTTTGGAATTGGAATGAAAACTGACCTTTTCCAGTCCTGTGGCCACTGCTGAGTTTTCCAAATTTGCTGGCATATTGAGTGCAGCACTTTCACAGCATCACCTTTCAGGATTTGAAACAGCTCAACTGGAGTTCCATCATCTCCACTAGCTTTGTTCGTAGTGATGTTTTCTAAGGCCCACTTGACTTCACATTCCAAGATGTCTGGCTCTAGATTAGTGATCACATCATCATGATTATCTGGATCATGAAGATCTTTTTTGTACAGTTCTTCCGTGTATTCTTGCCACCTCTTCTTAATATCCTCTGCTTCTGTTAAGAAACTACCTAATCTTGAAAAATAGTGTTTCAAGCAAGATTGATTATCTGGTTTGGCCAAATCTTATTTTGGCATCCATGGAGATGATTATACTATTATTTTACAATAGAGGGACCCTAGAGCAAGTCACCTGGGATTCAGATCCCAACTTCACTATCTACAGGTTACATAATCTTTGTAAAGCTACCTAACCTTGCTTTACTTTCGTTTCTTTCAATTATCTTTAATAAAATAGTACTTATATGGATCTAAAATTGTCATTAAATTGTTATGATGAATAATTGGAAATTCCTTGAATAGAGCCAGGTATGTGATAAGTACTGTGTACATGTTTCTGCTTATTGTTATATGTTTTTTTTATAAATGTGATAATAATGACTAAATAAATATATTTAATAGCTAACCATCCTTTCATTTATATAACAAGTACTCATTGGTTATTACAAATATTTTTTTAATAAAGTAATGAATTCTGCTGTTAACATTTTACTTAGAATATCCACATCAATATCTATATTAACTACCTAAAACTGTTAAAACAAATTCTTAAAAGCTGGATGGCTTTGAATCATAAATGTATTCTTTCACAATTCTAGAAGCCAGGACTCTGAAATCACAGTGTTGGATAAAACAATTTATGCAATTGATTTTTATAAAGAATATGTTGAGACAAACAAAAGGTAAAAAGATAAGAGGGAAATAGAGACATTTATTTAGAGAGACTGCCCTGGCCACTCTCTGTCCAGAGATTGTAGAGGAGATGCTATGCCTTGCATCTTTGCATTTCTGGTGGCTCCAGGTGCAGGTGTTCCTGGGTTTGTGGTCGGATAACTTGAGTTTCTGCCTCTGACCCTTCTTCTCCTTCTGCCCTCAATCTTTCCCAGCATCAGGGACTTTTCCAATGAGTCAGCTGTTCACATCAGATGACCAAAATATTGGAGTTTCAGCTTCAGCATCAGTCTTTCCAAAGAATATTCAGGATTGATTTCCCTTAAAATTGACTGGTTTGTTCTCCTTGCTGTCCAAAGGACTCTTAGGAGTCTTCTTCAGCACCACAGTTTGAAGGCATCAATTATCTGGCACTCCACCTTCTTCACAGTCCAGCTTTCACAACCATACCTGAACACTGGTACAAAACCATAGCCTTGACTATACGGACCTTTGTTGGCAGAGTAATGACTCTGCTTTTCAACATTGTCTAGGTTTGTCATAACTTTCCTGTCAAGAAACACATGTCTCCTGATGTCATGGCTGCAGTCACCATCCGCAGTGGTTTTAGAGTCCAAGAAGAGAAAAGCTGTCACTATTTCCATTTTTAACCTTCTATTTGCCATGAAGTAATGGGGCCAGATGTCGTGATCATAGCTTTTTTTAATGGTTAGGGTTTTTTTTAATTAATTAATTTTTTAATTAAAGGATACTTGCTTTACAGAATTTTGTTGTTTTCTATCAAACTTAATATTTAGCTTTAAGGCAGCTCTTTCACTCCCCTCCTTTACCCTCATCAAGGTGATCTTTATTTCCTCTTTGCTTTCTCCCATTGTTGTTGTTGTTTAGTCACTCGGTCATATCTAACTCTTTATGACCCCATGGACTGCAGCATACCAGGCTTCCCTGTTCTTCACTATTTCCGAGAGCTTACTCAAACTCATGTCCATTGAGTCGGTTCCGTTCAGGTCAGTCACTCAGTTGTGTCAGACTCTTTGCAATCCCATGGACTGCAGCATGCCAGGCTTTCCTGTCTATCACCAACTCCAGGAGCTTTCTCAAACTCATGTCCATCAAGTTGGTGATGCCATCCAACCATCTCATCCTTTGTCTTCCCCGTCTCCTCCTGCCTTCAATCTTTCCCAGCATCAGGGTCTTCACATTTGGTAGCCAAAGTATTGGACTTTCAGCTTCAGCATCAGTCCTCCCAATGAATATTCAGGACTGATTTCCTTTAGGATTGACTGGTTGGATCACCTTCTGCCATTACAGTGGTATCATCTGCATATCTGAGGTAGTTGATGTTTCTCCTGCATATCTTAATTCCAGTTTGCAACTTCCCAGCCTGGTATTTCTCATGATGTGTTCAGCATGTAGATTAAATAAACAGAGTAATGGCAGACAACCCTGTTGAACTCCTTTCTTGATCCTGAACTAATTGATTGTTCCGTACAGAGTTCTAACTGTTGCTTCTGCACCCACATACAGGTTTCTCAGGAGACAGGTAAGATGGTCTGGTATTCTCACCTGTTTAAGAGCTTTCCACAGTTTATTATGATCCACACAATCAAAGACTTTGGCATAGCTGATGAAACAGAGGTAGATTTTTTTTTTTTAATCCCCTAGCTTTCTGTATGATCCAGCAAATGTTGGCAATTTCATCTCTGGTTCCTCTTCCTTTTCTAAATCCAGCTTGGACATCTGGAAGTTCTTGGTTTGCGTAATGTTGAAGCCTTCTTACCTGGAGAATCCCAGGGATGGAGGAGCCTGGTGGGCTGCCGTCTATGGGGTCACACAGAGTCAGACATGACTGAAGTGATTTAGCAGCAGCAGCATGCAAGATTTTAAGAATGACCTTTCTAGCATGGGAGATAACTGTGATTGTCCAATGGTTTGAACATTCTTTGGTACTACCCTTCTTGGGGATTGGGATGAGGATTGATCTTTTCCAGCCCTGCAGCTACTGCTGGGTCTTCCAGATTTAATGACATATTGAATCCTACAAACACCTTGATAACGTGGCAGTAATACTCCACATAATGTGGAGTATAATGTGGAGATAATGTGGTTTGTAATACTCCATAATGATGGCATTATCTTTTAGGGTTTTGAATAGTTCCACTGGAATTCTGTCACATCTACCAGCTTTATTAACAGTAGTGCTTCCTAAGGTCCACTTGACTTCGCTCTCCAGAATATCTGGCTCTGGGTGGCTGACCATGCCAGCGTAGTCATCCGGTTTATCTAGATCCTCTTTATACAGTGCTTCTGTGTATTCTTTACATCTCTTCTTGATCTCTTCAGTGACTACTAGGTCTTGACCAGAGGCTATTGAGTCATAAAGCAGCCAACGAGCTATGCAAACGCTTACAATTAATATCAGATTTGTAAGTTAGAACATAAACCTACCATGTTTAGTAAGTACACTGAAGTTGATACAATAAGCTTGACATTTCTTGTAGGTTCTTAGAAGCTGTCTCCACTTATTTCCCCTGGGTTTCTATATATATCAACTATTTCCTTCCTATTCAGATGTTGTACTCATTATCCTGGATTATGACAAGATCTACTCCAGGGCTTCCGTAGTGGCTCAGATGGCAAAGAATCTGCCTGCAATGCTAGAGATCAAAGTTCAATCCATGGATTGGGAAGATGCCCTGGAGAAAGGAATGGCTATCCATTTCAGTATTCTTACCTGGAGAACTCCATGGAGAGAGGAGTCTAGCAGACTACAGTTCATGGGGTTGCAAAAAGTTGAACACAACTGAGTGACTTTCACTTTCACTCTAGTTTTAGATCTGGATATATAAATGGTAGTGTGGTCAGACTTGATTAGAATCAATATTCAAATAAAGGACAGTGTCTGAATTAAGATCATCAAATGATCTCTATCCCAGGGATTCTAGCTTCCTCTGAGAGTGATGTTTATGTTATTATTTGATTATTACCCTTTTTCAGTTTTCAGGTGCCACTCTTCTCTGTCAGTAAGATAATATCTAAATAAGAGATTTGGCTTAAGGTTATAATTTCAGTCTGAAGGATCAAATGTGTCTTGGTAGGGTAAATCAGTCCTTAGGTTAAAATGATAAAAGTAATATTTTAAAGAAAAACCTATAATCTCTGTCTTTTCTGTACATACTTTGAGATATATATATAAACTCCCAAACATTCTGTATTCTATGTAAGCCTTCTTATGTGCCGTACCAAAAAAAAAAAAAAAAAATGTGTTCCTCTTAATCACAGGAATAATAATATTTGATGTAATACTCCATTTCAACAGATGCATGATCAGTCATGCCCTTGCTTTAACTCAATACCCTATTCTAGAACCTTCCTACACTGTTGATGGAAATGTAAATTTGTGCAGCCAATACAGAAAATAACATAGAGGTTCCTGAAAAAAAACTAAAAATAGAGTTGCCATATGATCCAGCAATCTCACTCCTGGGTATATATCCAGACAAAACTATAATTTAAAATGATACATACACCCCCATGTTCACAGCATCAGTATTCACAATAGCAAGACATGCAAGCAACATAAATGTCCACTGAAAGATGAACGGGTAAAGATGTGGTGTGTATATATATATATGTATATATATAATGTAACACTACTCAGCCATAAAAATAATGAAATAATGCCATTTGAAACTATGTGAATGGACCTAGAGATTATCATACTAAGTGAAGTAAGTCAACAACAAATATCATATGATATCACTTAAATGTGGAATCTAAAATATGACACAAATGAACTTATCTACAAAGCATATTCACAGACAGAGAAAACAGATTTGTGGTTGCCAAGGTGATAGGGATATGGAGGAATAGATTGGGAGTTTGGGATAAGCAGGTGCAAACTATTATATATAAAATGGATAAGCCACAAGGTTCTACTGTATAGCACAAGGAACTATATTCAGTACCCTGTAATAAGCCATAATTGAAAAGAATATAAAAAATAACTGAATCACTTAGCTGTACATCATAAATTAACACAACATTGTAAATCAATTATAGTTGAATAAAATAAAATAAATAAAACTCCATTGTAGGGAAATATACATCATAATTCATATGTATGTTTTTTACTGAATTTTATGAACTACTAATCAGTTTTACTCTGGTGATGTGATCAACAGTGCCTTCAAAATTAATCAAGACAATAACAAATTCCAGATTTTAATTTTTGCAGATATGTTTCCTAGAACCACTTCTATCATAACTTTATCAGTGAGAATACTCAGAAATGAATCCAATACTTCAATCTGAAAAGTATTAAATACAGGCAATTAGTTGCTTACAAAACAGTTGAAATGCCCGAAGAGATAAGGTCAAGAAAGTTGAACCTCATTTTCACCAATAGTTCCTTTCAGGAAAATTTTGGCCACTGGTCACAGTGGCCTTTAGCATTGAGGTAGGAAATTCCTTGTGCAGTTCTCAGAACCTATTGCAAAGAAACAAGGTATACTGAAGTTTGCATGAGATCTGCCTTTCTCAGCCTATAGAACAATTAAGCTCTGCCTTCCAATCTGATATGTAAACCTCAGAAACAGTGAACTTCATATATTAACAATGAAATATATAAAAAGGAATTCTAAGGAATACAGTTCACAGGCTTCTGACCCCTGTTATATAGAAGAGCACATAAAAGTTTTCCAACATGGTGTTGCATGTCAACAGGGAAATGAACACACATTTATTTTGGTGTCTTCAGAAACACCTACCTTACAGTCTCACTGTAAGGTGTCATAGGACAAATTGGTGTCATAGGACAAAACTTTTTGTTCATTTCTTTAACTTTATTTTTATGATTTCCTAGAGGAAATCATTTATGTCTGTTCATATTGGAACAATTAATAACCTCCCACCCTTATGGCAGAAAATGAAGAAGAACTAAAGAGCCTCTTGATGAAAGTGAAAGAGTGGAATGAAAAAGTTGGTTAAAAACTGAACATTCAAAAAAATAAGATCATGGTATCTGATCCCATCACTTCATGGTAAATTGATTGGGAAACAATGGAAACAGTGAGAGACTTTTTATTTTGGAGGGCTTCAAAGTCATTGCAGATGGTGACTGCAGCCATGAAATTAAAAGACGCTTGTTCCTTGGAAGAAAAGCTATGACCGACCAAGACAGCATATAAAAAACAGAGACATTGTTTTGCAAACAAAAGTCTGTCTAGCCAAAGCTATGGTTTTTCCAATAGTAATGTATGGATGTGAGAGTTGGACTGTGAAGAAAGTTGAGCACCGAAGAACTGATGCTTTTGAACTGTGGTGTTGGAGAAGACTCTTGAAAAGTCCTTGGACAACAAGGAGATCCATCCAGTCCATCCTAAAGGAAATCAGTCCTGAAAATTCATTGGAAGGACTGATGCTGAAGGTGAAATTCCAATACTTTGGCCACCTGATGGGAAGAACTGACTCACTGGAAAGACCCTGATGCTGGGAAAGACTGTAGGCAGGCGGAGAAAGGGATAACAGAGGATGAGATGGTTGGATGGCATCACTGACTCGATGGGCGTGAATTTGAGTAGGCTCTGGGAGTTGGTGATAGACAGGGAAGCCTGGTGTGCTGCAGTCCATGGGGTCACAAAGAGTTGGACATAACTGAGCAACTGAACTGAACTGAATACAAAATATTGCATTTCTTAAAATAATTTATTCTAAATACATGTAATTTGTAAGGATGTACCTAAATATCAATAACTTTTTAAAAACAACTTGAACCATTGATTTTAAATTAAGACAGATGCTTCATAGTCCTTATACTGGATATCAAAGTTCAATACAATGAGCACAATATGTAAAGGATTATGTCCAATTTGCTTCTTGAAACCATTTATCAGTTAAAGCAAATGACTTTTCAAAACTAAATCATTTACTGAACCACAGAATATCAGTTCTCTCTCCACAGAAAACAGGTCAGTGTTTTCTTACAAAATATACATCAACAAACTAAATCTTAAATATACTCATTTGGTATCAGTGGTTCAGATAATTTACATAAAACTCTGGCTTCCCCGGTGGCACGGAGGTAAAGAAGCTGTCTGCCACTGTGGGAGATGCAAGTGATGCAAATTTGATCCCTGGGTCAGCAAGTAGGAAATGGCATCCCACTTCAGTATTCTTGTCTGGTAAATCCCACAGACAGAGGAGCCTGCTGGGGCTGCAAAGAGTTAAGATGCCTTTGAGCACACACACAACACACACACGGAGAAGGCAATGGCACCCCACTCCAGTACTCTTGCCTGGAGAATCCCATGGATGGAGGAGCCTGGTGGGCTACAGTTGGACATGACTGAGTTACTTCACTTTCACTTTTCACTTTCATCCATTGGAGAAGGAAATGGCAACCCACTCCAGTGTTCTTGCCTGGCGAATCCCAAGGACGGGGGAGCCTGATGGGCTGCCGTCAATGGGGTCTCACAGAGTCAGACACGACTGAAGTAAGTGACTTAGCAGCAGCAGCAGCACACACATTCATAATGAACTTCATTTAGAAAACCCATCAGAAATGTGGATTAAACATTTTAAATACTCTCATTGATATCAATGAACTTTTTTACAGAATAAGCCTTGAAATTTCTACATGTCACATAGCAGTGACCAGAAAGATCAAATGCTTACCATTGAAATACTGTTACAACTAATTCAGGTAGCCATTAGTTTGATGGCACTTATATAATGATGGCACTTATTCATTGAAGAAAAAAACTGGCCAGAATGTTTTACTTTTTTTTTTTTTTTTGACTGAACATCAAACCTGGACACTGTCACTTTCCGTGTGACTCTCAGCAAACTGCTTACAAATCAGGCACCTCGAGTTTTTCATGTGTAAAACAGGGAGGGATGTGTTATATACTTCATATTGCTTAGATGAAAATTAATTGACTTAATACATGGAAAATTGCTACAGCATTGCTTAGTAAGTAGTAATAAACTCTCAAAACATGTTAATTATTCAATATTTTATTAGTAGGTGGAAGTAACAATAATAATAGAAGTATGTTGTACCTTTTGCTTTAATAAATTAAAATGTCACTATATGGAAACATATATGTTATTTGTATTGAGAGAAACCCCACTAAAAAATAGATGCCCTGAAGGAGAGTTTCTGCTAAACAGGTAGGCTAGTTCTGAGAATCTGAGGAAACCTATGAATCATTTCTTCTAAATTTGAAATATAATGGACCTGTCAAGCTGGACTGAAAAGTTTACATTTCCTTTTCAAACTCTCAGCTTTTCTCCAAGCAATAAACTCACTGGAAACAAACTAATTCTTCACAAATCTATTCAAGCTAAAAAGAATGTTTTAGTAGATAAAGGAAACAGAAAAAAGGCAGTGGGGAAAAAAAGGAAGAGTATGACAATGATAGGAAAATACAACAATAAAATCAACAAATAAAAAAAAAGAGCAGACTTTATTTCCAAGATTAACTTCTTTAAAATATTTCAGCATGAGGTTTATAATGTGCATGTCCATATTCTTTAATTTGTTCTTTCTTCTTCACTCTACTTATGTGACAGAAGAGGCTTTATATTTCCATAAAGCATGTCTTATAATTTCACTATTCAGACATATGCTCAAAATACCTTTCATTCTTAGAAATGTTCATGTAATCATAAGGATGACATTCAAAGTAATTCATGCCAAGTATTAAATAGAGATTAATGTGAGTGAAATAGTCCAGAAATAAGGTGAACACCGTGATCAAAGTTCATCAACCAGCCAAACACACTGCAGCTGAGGGATTCCTAGTTGATCCACTTTATCATTGCCTTTAAATATTTTTAAAATTCAAGTATACATCTTACTTCCTGGGATATTCACTAGGAAAATACAGAGATAAAAAATTCACTGTTTCTCTCCAAAAAATAATGTCACACAATAAAATAACAAAAGCTAGACACTTGCACAGCAAAAACCTACAGTGTCAGTATGTTGACTTTGTAACTTACTTTTCCTGTTTCCAAAGCTCTCTCATCACACTGTAATTTCCTTGGGTCAGAAACTGTTGATTAACTCCTAAATTACCCAAAGAGCAGCCTGACTCATCTCCTCCCTGGTATGATTGTCAGAAAAATTAGTTTTTCTTTGAATTCCTCCTAATTATATACCTTCCAAATATTTATGTTTCATAACAAGTCCCACAGGAGAAAGGAAAATATTTAGATAAGTAATGAGAAAAAATTCATCAAATTTGATAAAATCTGATCCACTGAATAAAATAAAAAGCAGAGTCATTGAATGTAAAATAGATTAACAGAGAAAATCAGTGAAATAAACAGTTGGTTCTTTACAAAAATCTAAAATTGCTAAACATAGGGGGTGATTAATGAATATAAAAGAGAGACAACAAAAGTTACCAAAATTAGAAATGAAAGAGAAATATAACTTCTGATACTACATATGTTTAAAAGCTAATATAGGAATATACAGACAATGCTATGCTAACAAATACTGCAACCTTAGTGACAAATAAAAAGTGCTTAGTAGATGCAAATTATAAAAATGAATCATAAAAATAATATATGTCTTCATTACATTAATTATTAGAAAAATGACATTTAAAATTAAAAATCTTCCCACAAAGACAATTGCAGCCCCACATGTGTTCACTGCTTAGCTCCATCAAACATTAAAGGAAGAAAATAACATCACTCCTACACAAACACTATCAGAATTTAGAATGAAAACAAATACGTCTTAACTTATTCTTTGAAGCCAGTATTACTACCATTCTAAAACTTTGCAAGGGACTTTAAAAGGACTTTGCAAGCAACAACAACAAAATTATAAGCCAATATGCCTCTGGAACACAGGCATAGAGAGATAATATAACTTATATTTAGCTCTTTATCTCCCCCATTCCCTTGGAATGAAAATCCCTTTGTACTAAATATCTTCTAATGGAGTTTTAATTTATTTTATAACTTTTTATACCTTTGATCCTCTTCACCCATTTCTTTTACACCCACACTTGTTACCTCTGGTAAGTACCAATCTGTTCTCTGTATATATGAGATTTTATATATTTTTTTTCAAATTCCTCATGTAAGAGAGGTCATAGAGTATTTGTGTTTCTCTCTCTGACTTGGTTTACTTCATAGAACACCCTAAAGATCCACCTATTTTGTTGCATATGGCAAGATTTCATTCCTTTTTTTTTTTTTAATAGCTGAATAGCATCTTATTATTATTGTGCTAGGAAGGTAATGATTAAAATCCATCAAACTAAGCTTCAACAATACCTGAACTAAGAACTTCCAGTTGTACAAACTGGATTTAGAAAAGGTATAGGAACCAGAGATCAACTGCCAACATCCATTGGATCATAGAAAAAGCAAGAGAATTCCACAAAAACTTCTGCTTCATTGACTACATTAAAGCCCTTGACTGTGTGGGTCACAACAACTATGAAAAGTTCTTAAAGATATGAGAGTACCAGATCACCTTACCTGCCTACTGATAAACTATGCAGGTCAAGAAGCAACAGTGTGAACTGGACGTGGAACAACTGACTGGCTCAAAATTGGGAAACGACTATGTCAAGGCTGCATATTGCCATCCTGCATATTTAACTTCTATGCAAAGTACATTATGCGAAAGCTGGGCTGGAATAATTCCAAGCTGGAATCAAGATTGATTGCCTGGAGAGAGATCAATAACCTCAGATATGCAGATGATACCACTTTAATGCAGAAAGCAATGGGGAACTAAAGAGCTTCTTGATGAGGATGAAAGAGGAGAAAGAAAAGTTTGGCTTAAAACTCAACATTCAAGAAAATAAGATCATGGCATCCGGTCCCATCACCTCATGGCAAACAGATGAGGAAAAAGTGGAAACAGTGACAGATTTCCTTTTTAGGAGCTCCAAAATCACTGCAGATGGTGATAGTAGCTACAAAATTAAAAGACCCTTGCTCCCTGGAAGGAAAGCTATGACAAACCTGGACAGCATATTAAAAACAGAGACATCACTTTGCTAACAAAGGCCTATATAATCAAACCTATGGTTTTCCGGTAGTCATGTCAGATGTTGGACCATAAAGAAGATTGAGCACCAAAGAATTGATACTTTAGAATTCTGGAGCTGGAGAAGACTCTCTTGTGAGTCCCTTGGACTGCAAGGAGATCAAACCAGTCAATCCTAAAGGAAATGAACCGTGAATATTCACTGGAAGGGCTGATGCTGAAGCTAAAACTCCAATACTTTGACCACCTGATGCAAACAGCCGACTCATTAGAAAAGACCCTGATGCTGAAAAAGATTGAGGGCAAGAGGAGAAGCGGATAAGAGAGGAAGAGATAGTTGGATGGCATCACTGACTCAATAGACATGAGTTTGAGTTTGAGCAAATTCCAGGAGATATTGAAGGACATGGAAGCCTGGTGTGCTGCAGTTTATGGGGTCACAAAGAGTCAGAATTTAGCAACCATAATCCCATTATGTGTGTACATATATGTATCTCACAATTTCTTTATCCATTCATCCATAGACACTGAGGTTGTTTCTATATCATGACTATTGTAACTAGTGCTGCAAGGAAAGTGTAGGTGGACATGTCTTTTCAAGTTAGTCTTTTCTTTTTCTTTGGAAATTTACAGAGTTATATATATATATTCTTTGTATTAGAAAGTATATTCAATAGGTTTATTTTGCTCACAATTATTTGATTTGTTTAGAAACCAGCTCTCAATTGTACCAACTTTATTTATCATGAACTGAACCATGTCTTCAATGTTATCAAGTTTATATCACCTAATACAGTATTTCCTTAGTAAATATACTAAATAACTGGGTAACTGCAGATTTTCAATCACAGCTTGTTCTCTGAGCTTCATGTTAACATACTGAATGGTGGTATCAAACTTTTCTAAGAAAAGAATCCCCTATTTATTTCAGAAATCATATAAAAATATTCAATATTTAAATGAAAAATGAATAATTAAAACTTTAAAACCAGTTTGGGAACATCAAGGTATCTAATCATAAATATTGAATATACATATCAGATTTTTTTCAGAAGGAAAATCCATTATAGATAACATGTATTTGATATTATTGCTTCCTTTGAGAACTAGAAAAAAATCCCAATAAAGTAGTTATTTGTCATATCTATGCTCTGACAAGTAATATGTAAGAAAGAAACTTCCATGACAAAATATCAATGTTATTTTCACTTTCCAAATTTTGAACTACCCTATAAAGGACAAAGTTTTTCTTTGGTAATAAATATGAGCATAATGAGCAAAACTTTCTACCTTGAACAAGTCTTAACAACACCTTGGCAACACTGTAAACTTCCAGCATATGGTTCATTTACATGAAGAGCATCTTGGCAGAACATTTTTAAATATCTAAGCCTCAAAGATGATGAGAAGACAAACAACCTGGCCCACGGGGTGATTAATACCATTGTAGACAACCATGATTGATTGCCCAGAACAAGTTCTTCTGTCAAATTTCTCCAGGTAAAATTTCTCAGTGCAAATGAAACTTTTTTTTTTTTTTTTGTCATTCTGAATATTTTAACAGCTTCATTTCCTTGGGTAGAATGATTAGTGCATTATAATTAGCATATATCCTTGGGTTGACTATCATGAAAATAAAGTTACTGCACACTTTCAGAATGTAAAATACTATAATTTGATTCATTTTTGTTTCTTTTGTTTAGCACTTTACAGAGATGTATTCTTTTGTTGCAATGTAAAGGGCAATGTAAAAGCTTAGCAAATAACTCAGATTCATCCACAAAAGTTTTGACGTATGTACATATTCAATTGAATAAATTTATCTGAATCATGGGTAGACATTACTAATTGTGATTGACAAATCCTTGATTTCTATATGACATAGCAGCTCAGTTTTTACTATACTGTAAGCTTTTGAACAAGGTCAAGTATATACCCATATTGTCAACTATATCAGATTGCTAGGTTGATTCTGTAATGCTGTATTTGTTTTGATTTTATAGGAAAAAAGTTTACAGAAATAAATGTTTTGTATTATGCTGTTAATAACATTTTCTGCTTTCCCTCTTTTTCAAAAATAATTCACACAGCTTGAAAGTACCTATTTTAGCCTAAATATCAAATCTATCTATCCATTATTAACACTAGCTAAAAACTAACAGGGCTTCCCTCACAGCTCAGTTGGTAAAGAATCTGCCTGCAACGCAGGAGACCCAAGTTCAATCCTTGGGTTAGGGAGATCCATTGGAGAAGGAATGGCAACCCACTCCAGTATTCTTGCCTGGAGAATCCCTTAGACAGAGGAGCCTGGCAGGCTGCTACAGTTCATGGGGTTGCAAGAGTCAGACACCACTTAGTGACTAAGACACCACCAAAGACTAATACCTAAGCACGTAAGAACTGATTGATCAAATCTCTGAAAAATAGGATGAATATATTGTTCTACCAAAGTACATACCCCCATAGTATAGCTTCTTTACATAAGATGTTATAAGATGAAAAGAGAATGAATATTAAATGTTCTATGCCCTTCATCTGCTAACATGTCACAAATCCTTGATGACAGAGACAGGCATGTAAGTGCATACAATAACATAGCAAGACTTGTATGACTTTGGGTAAAAAATAAGCTGCTTTAACAAAAAGAACTCTCAGATGCACAAGCTTAAACCAGATATCTATTTCCCTCTCTTGCATCTTTCCAGAGGTAAGCAATCTAAAAAGATAGAGAATTTATGTTTTCCTCATATGTAACTTTCATCTCTGATTCCCAAGTGGCTGTCCAGTTATCACTATTTCCAATTTCAGAGGCTCTGGAGAATAACAAATAAGCATAACTAAGAATAAAAAAAGAATAATCATATGTAAATATCTAGTTGTGACTGAAGTTTGGAAAAAAATTATGTTTCAACAGTTTTATTAGTGTAGAAAAAAAGGTAAAATGTATTAACTGTTTCAAAATCAAGAAAATAGAAAGGAACTAATCTTGATAAGTCAAAAAAAGCCTATAAATAAATAAAAATTAGTGAATTTCAGAAGATTTCTTCTTTACAAATTATGGAAATAAAATATTTGATAATCATTTGAGAGAAAGCAGCATAGATGGGGCTTAAGGACCATGATAACTAAGAGAAGGGACATATAGCAGTGTGAAATCTGCATTTTCTCTAGTCATTCTCCTGAATGCATTTTCTAGTTCACCGTAGAACAGAGTTTAAGCACAAAGGGAGTACCTCATCAGTTGCTAGAAACAGATGTTGATGCTTGTAGTATGTGCCAAAGCACCTGAGATCGACAAGCTAAATCCTGAAAAGGAGAGAACCATACAAAATTGAGCCCAAAATCCATTTCAAATTTACTTTTGAAATTTATGTCAAATACTCTGCTGTAAGGTGCAAGTTATACTTAAGGTGCAACTTCAAGAAACTCAGCAGAAAGCAGACTCAGGTAGGCTAAACACCTGAGTAGGTATTTTTGCTGCTATACAATACAGGTGAAGCAGTGGACTGAGGTCTGTTGTTATTGTTTAGTTGCTAAGTCATGCCCAGCTCTTTTAAGACCCCATGGATTATAGATCCCAAGGCTCCTCTGTCCCTGGGATTTCCTAGGCAAGAATACTGGAGTGTGTTGCCATTTCCTTCTCTAGGGGATATTCCTGACCCATTGATTGAACCTGTGTTTCCTGCATTGGCAGGCAGATTCTTTACTACTAAGCTACCAGGGAAGCCCCGGATTGAGGTCTAGGCCTCCCAAAGAATTAATAGAAGGCCTTTTATGAAAAACCTGGGATTTTTTTTTTTTTTTTTTGTGGAAACCCCAAGATGCTCACATTGTGTGTGGGAACATTAAACTGTTGAAGTAAAGATAAAAAATATATATATCAGCCCTAAGCACTTCTAAATTAAATTTAGACCACGTCAGACTCATCCACCTACAATCTTTCTGCCTGTCAGAAAAAATAACCGATAACCATAAAAATAACTTAATTGTCTGTGAAGAATGATATCATTACACAAAATCAACACATGTCTTCATACATGCAGCATTCAGTTAAAATTCTGAGGCATATTAAAATGCATGATTAATCAAAAACAAAGTTAAAAGAGAAAACAGAAACACAAATAAGCTGGCTCACACATCAGTGCAATCAGACACATTATTTAAAATAACCATTAAAATACAATCAAAAAGGGAAAAAAATAAAGAAATCTATCAGGGATTGCAAGTCAATAAAAATAGGAAGTCAAATAAAAATTTGGAATAAATATATATATAATGTATATTGTATATATGTGTTTATATACATATACACACAAAATAATTTTTAAAAGTTAACAGAGAGCACAAACAGCAGATTAAACATTAGAAACAGTAGGACAGGCGATCAATAAACTGAAGGATGGAGAAAAGGAAAATGTCCAAACTATAATATAATATGAATAAAATTATAAAACAACACAAGAGACATTTGGAACACATTGAAACATTAAACAAAGTTAATGTTAAAAATACAATGTAGAAATGGAGTTACAGAAGGAAAAGAGAAAGATCATAAAACAATTTGAAGAAGCAGCACCTGAGAATATTAAATAACTGATGAAATCAAAACACTAATTCAAGAAGTTACATGAACCCCCTTCAGGCTAGAAAACCTGCTGCTGCTGCTGCTAAGTTGCTTCAGTCGTGTCGACTCTGTGCAACCCCAGAGACGGCAGCCCACTAGGCTCCCCCGTCCCTGGGATTCTCCAGGCAAGAACACTGGAGTGGGTTGCCATTTCCTTCTCCAGTGCATGAAAGTGAAAAGTGAAAGTGAAGTCGCTCAGTCGTGTCTGACCCTCAGCGGCCCCATGGACTGCAGCCTTCCAGGCTCCTCTGTCCATGGGATTTTCCAGGCACGAGTACTTGAGTGACCCCTCCACCCACAAATACACAAACATAAGCATTCAGAGTCAAATGGTTATAAACGAAGACAAATAGTAAGTGTTATTAACTTTTTTATATGATTTTGTCATATTTGGTTAGTACTCTTTAATGGACATAAATTTTTCCAAAATTGCTGTGAAAAAAATTGATATGAATATATTTGTAGCTACCTCTTTTTATCATTTCCATTTATCATAATGGAATATGTATATATTGTTAAAAATGCCCCCCAAATACTTAAGTATTCTGATGTTTTTCTTTGTAAATTTATATATTCACTTTAAATATCAATTTTTTTGGTTTTCTCTCAACTTTAGACAGGATTTAAGTATAGCTCCTTGCTGGAAAGTTTTAGAGATGTTAAATGCTGACATTTTCATTCACCTTCTTGTTAAACTGTCAATTTGTTTTAATATGATAACTTTAATTTCTTAATATTTAATATATTTATTCTGCTTAGTTTCATTTCTGTAGAGAAATAATTTCATTACCCATCAAACAAAGAGTTTTTGATATTGAGTTACTCAGCTTCTGAATGATTTACTTTTATTCATCACTTACATAAGTCAAGTATTTATTTAATTACAAATTGACTTATTTCAATCGATCAAGTATCTTGTTTTACTTATTGTTATGTCAAACCTATTTAGTACTAATTGCATGATTTTGTGTGTTCAGTTTAGTAATATTGAATATGCAAATTTGACATGTATGCCAAATGCCTTGAATCATCTTCAGATTCATATAGTCTTTATATTTCCTTTACTTGAGAGGCAAATTTTCATCCAAGTCAGTTCAAGCAAGAGCAAAACCTGGGTGTGAGGAAGTAGTCAGAATGCACTATAAAGAATGGCTTGGGACATGTGTGTCTGAACAGAGGTTGTTAAAATTTAGTGCATGCTATGAATCTATTTCATACATTGTAATCTGGTACCCAGGGAGATGGATTAAAAGAGCTGTGCATAACCAGGCATGCAGTGCCCTTATTTTTCTTGTTGACTTTGAAGTTAGTAGAAAACAAAAATAATTTATGCCATAACCAGTATTAATCTTTAACTCAGCTGTTAAACAAATAGAAAAGTCAACAATTTCTATTTGTCTTTATCAGTCATTACACTTGTCAATGTATGGCAAAACCAATACGGTACTGTAAAGTAAAATAAAGTAAAAATAAAATTTAAAACAAATGACAGATGTAAGCTTATTTTACAGTGTATACGTAAGATCCTGTAAAATAATCTGCATTTAAAGAAATATTTGGACACTAACAGTTTCAGGGAACACATGCCTGTTTAAAAATGCTCTCTCTAGAATTCCATTTATGTAATATAAATATATATTAATTTAAACTGCTTCTGAAACACAGCTAGCATAACCCCTTTTTATTCAAAATACATTCGGGGCAGAGGTGAAATACATAAAAGTGATTATGAAGTATCGTGCTAAACTTTCTACAAACTCAGATATATAATTATGACGAGATAAAGCCTCTGGTCACATGGCAGGCATAACTATGCTGTACTTTTCTAGTTATCTGTTCATGGATCGCTGAATGTGTTAACAGGGTTCTCAGTGCAGTGCTAACTGGATGTGATATTCTTTCATGGTGTGCTGACATTTTGGGGGTAAAGGTGTATGATAAAGGTATTCGCCTTTGACCTGAGACTTCTGGCTCAGAAAGACACACAATTTCCGAGTCTCTTTTCTAATATAAATGTTTCAATTTTATTTTCTGTGTGTGTATGTTGGTAACAGAGATTATTTGCTAACCTTTTTTTTTTCTTTTGTTTTCCTACATTTTCCTTTAATTTATTTAACACTTTTTATTAAAACCAAAATAGAAATCAGTACAAGGACATCTCCTCTGCCAATTCCTCTTGGGAAAAAAAAAAAAACCCTTTAAATTGCTTCTGGAAGGCCTGACTGAATACGGAGGTAAGTTCCTGAATGACTGATTACTGTTGAAGCCAGTACTCTGGAGAACATACTGTAATACCAAGCAGGTCAGAAAATGTGTGCTGAATTATTGTTATGGTAATTATCCTCTGCTGAATTTATCTTGGTGTTAAAAAGTAATACTAAAAATTTTGAATAGGTAGAATAATTACACTTAACTGCTGTAATTAATAAATTAATTTTAGAAAATGATTCATATCAGGAATGAGTTATAATGACTGAAATTTAAAACCTCTGTGCTAACTCTATAACTTTTTAACAAATTATGTTTAAATTATTATGAAGAAGAATATTTTTCTGGCTTGATTTTTTATCTTAGTTTTGACTTTTTTAACTACCCAGTTTTAATATGCAATCAATGTCTTCCTTTTATAAGGACAAAGAATGCAAAAACACTTTGAAGAACAGTTCCACTCATTCCCAGGGACAACTGTGATTTACATAGCCCGACACGCATACATAGGTCAACACAAGCACACACAAATGCTGTAATACAAAAGACATAAACTCCAGCAATGGATGGATTCTATTATTTACCACTAAAGCCTACAGAAACTTCATGAACTCTTTGTTAATCTGTATACTTATTATTCAAAATTCCACAGTTATTTTGGAAATAATTCATATAAATAGCAAAGAAGACATCATAGTCAATTGCTGTTGACTCAAAATATATTTAAGAATATTTTTATAGCTTTTAAGCAACTTGCTTTAAACATTCATTGGTACATATTTCTCAAAATTTCCCCAAGTTCTGTGAGAATATTAGATGGACAACTACTAAGAAGGCAATGAGATATAATGGCAGCTGCACTAGTGAAGGAATATGAAGATGCTTGTTCTTCCTTTGTCACTAGATTCCTTGGATTCACCATTGAGTTTCTCTGTAAAATCTCAAAAATGCCTACAAATCAATGTTTCATTATGTTTTAATAAAATAAATACAATAATCTCAGAAAAAAAGACATTTTGGAAATGTTATATTAACAATTTATGCAATGGTATCTTATTATTATAATTAAACTTTTCCAAATTTAGCATGGCATAAAACAGTTACCATCTCAGAAAAGAAAGGAAAAAAGCATGTATTTCTTCAGAATGATTTTAATTCAGCAAATAATGATCATTTGATTTATTTCCACAACCAAGGAAAGTGCCAGGATTATCAACACAACTTTTCTCTGCTCCTCCCTTCCTCTTTCTATCTAATTTTTGTTGTTGCTGTTGAATTTCTTCTTTCGTCATTTTTCTCCTTGCCACTTACAATTTCAACACTATCGTATGCTTAACTGCTCATGGTTTAGATCTAACAACTTTGTATATCAGAAAATAATGGTGAAATTAAAATGGAAATGTGCTCAATACCTGTCTCTTATACACATCTTATTTTAGCACTTTAACAGTTTCATTCTACCATTAATTATTTCTGTGGACAAGTAGGCTATTAGTATTTTTTTTTTTTTTATCCTTTGAAGCTTAGAGATCTGTTTTCTTATCTGTGTTTAAGATTTTTATCTGTAACTTTTTTCTCACTTTTGAAAAAACTATATGTGCCTAGCTATGTATTTGCACTCATGTATGTTACTATGTACATGAGTTTTGTATATAGGCTGTTAATGGTGAATATTTCTAAATATATATCTATTCCTGAACATATTCTTGAATTATGTGGCTTACTTTATTTCATCAGTTTTAAACACAGTAGTGCCATGATATATCTCTCAAACATTGCTCACACTCTTGCAGTGTTTATTCTGTCATTCCATCCAACCTAGGATTCCAAGTAATGTATGTTAGAACCTTCAGACAGATGCCAAATGTCCCTGATTTCCTGTTTAATATTTGCAATCCATTTTTCTCTTTCTGATTTACCTGGGATAGTATCAGTTGATATATGTCAATTTTCTACTCCTCCTGCTGTATCCAATCTACTCTTAATGCTCAGTTATTAACATCAAGTTCTAAGCTTTCTACTTGGATTTTTTTTTTTTTTCATTCACTGGTAACATTTTCCATCTTGCTCTCTATTGCCTTGGATATATTTAATTATATTAAATTATATTAAAGACTTATTTTAAAGTCTTTATTTCTTAACTCCAATAATGTGTATCCTGCAATTCTTTTTCTATTGACTGCTTTTCTCAGAGTGATGTTTTTAATGTCTGCTGCTGCTGCTAAGTCGCTTCAGTCGTGTCCGACTGTGCAACCCCATAGATGGCAGCTCACCAGGCTCCCCTATCCCTGGGATTCTCCAGTCAAGAACACTGGAGTGGGTTCCCATTTTCTTTTAATGTCTAGTCATTTTTAATTAAATACCAGAAATTCATATGAAAAGATTTTAAATGTTCTTTTTTTCAATTATCTTTTGGTGGAAAACAAATCAGGACAAAACTTGATAGCTCAAAAAAAATTTATTATTATCTTTTAAGATTCTGTGGTTTGAATTGAGACAGTTCTTCTTTGGGGTGTCTCCTCTGGTGGAGTCAAAAGGCAACTAAAGCTGCTGCCCTCTGAAAGCTAGCCTGGTCTAGTCATCCACACATGTTCCCCATGCATACACTTGGCTGGTAGATGATGCTGATAATTTTAGTCAAAAAATATATTTATTAAATGCAGACAAATTCAAAGCATGATTTACCATAATTGACTTAATATTTCCTATTGATAAATATTTAGGCTGTTTCCAGTTCTTCATGATTGCATCATATACTATATTTGATATTTAATTACAAATTGAGACATTTTAATTGATCAGTTATCGCATTTTACTTATTGTTATGCCAAACCTATTTAGTACTAATTGTGTGATTTTGTGTGTTCAGTTTAGTAATATTGAATATGAAAACTTGATATTTAATAATCATATTTAATAATCAATCATTTAGTAATATGATTATTAAATACAATCATCTCTAAGACTATTTTCATATTTTAATATTGACAATTTTGTCCCTTATGACACTTAAGTATTCTGATGTTTTTCTTTGTAAATTTATATATTCACTTTAAATATCTATTTTTTTGGTTTTCTCTCAACTTTAGACAGGATTTAAGTATAGCTCCTTGCTGGAAAGTTTTAGAGATGTTAAATGCTGACATTTTCATTCACCTTCTTGTTAAACTGTCAATTTGTTTTAATATGATAACTTTAATTTCTTAATATTTAATATATTTATTCTGCTTAGTTTCATTTCTGTAGAGAAATAATTTCATTACCCATCAAACAAAGAGTTTTTGATATTGAGTTACTCAGCTTCTGAATGATTTACTTTTATTCATCACTTACATAAGTCAAGTATTTATTTAATTACAAATTGACTTATTTCAATCGATCAAGTATCTTGTTTTACTTATTGTTATGTCAAACCTATTTAGTACTAATTGCATGATTTTGTGTGTTCAGTTTAGTAATATTGAATATGCAAATTTGACATGTATGCCAAATGCCTTGAATCATCTTCAGATTCATATAGTCTTTATATTTCCTTTACTTGAGAGGCAAATTTTCATCCAAGTCAGTTCAAGCAAGAGCAAAACCTGGGTGTGAGGAAGTAGTCAGAATGCACTATAAAGAATGGCTTGGGACATGTGTGTCTGAACAGAGGTTGTTAAAATTTAGTGCATGCTATGAATCTATTTCATACATTGTAATCTGGTACCCAGGGAGATGGATTAAAAGAGCTGTGCATAACCAGGCATGCAGTGCCCTTATTTTTCTTGTTGACTTTGAAGTTAGTAGAAAACAAAAATAATTTATGCCATAACCAGTATTAATCTTTAACTCAGCTGTTAAACAAATAGAAAAGTCAACAATTTCTATTTGTCTTTATCAGTCATTACACTTGTCAATGTATGGCAAAACCAATACGGTACTGTAAAGTAAAATAAAGTAAAAATAAAATTTAAAACAAATGACAGATGTAAGCTTATTTTACAGTGTATACGTAAGATCCTGTAAAATAATCTGCATTTAAAGAAATATTTGGACACTAACAGTTTCAGGGAACACATGCCTGTTTAAAAATGCTCTCTCTAGAATTCCATTTATGTAATATAAATATATATTAATTTAAACTGCTTCTGAAACACAGCTAGCATAACCCCTTTTTATTCAAAATACATTCGGGGCAGAGGTGAAATACATAAAAGTGATTATGAAGTATCGTGCTAAACTTTCTACAAACTCAGATATATAATTATGACGAGATAAAGCCTCTGGTCACATGGCAGGCATAACTATGCTGTACTTTTCTAGTTATCTGTTCATGGATCGCTGAATGTGTTAACAGGGTTCTCAGTGCAGTGCTAACTGGATGTGATATTCTTTCATGGTGTGCTGACATTTTGGGGGTAAAGGTGTATGATAAAGGTATTCGCCTTTGACCTGAGACTTCTGGCTCAGAAAGACACACAATTTCCGAGTCTCTTTTCTAATATAAATGTTTCAATTTTATTTTCTGTGTGTGTATGTTGGTAACAGAGATTATTTGCTAACCTTTTTTTTTTCTTTTGTTTTCCTACATTTTCCTTTAATTTATTTAACACTTTTTATTAAAACCAAAATAGAAATCAGTACAAGGACATCTCCTCTGCCAATTCCTCTTGGAAAAAAAAAAAATACCCTTTAAATTGCTTCTGGAAGGCCTGACTGAATACGGAGGTAAGTTCCTGAATGACTGATTACTGTTGAAGCCAGTACTCTGGAGAACATACTGTAATACCAAGCAGGTCAGAAAATGTGTGCTGAATTATTGTTATGGTAATTATCCTCTGCTGAATTTATCTTGGTGTTAAAAAGTAATACTAAAAATTTTGAATAGGTAGAATAATTACACTTAACTGCTGTAATTAATAAATTAATTTTAGAAAATGATTCATATCAGGAATGAGTTATAATGACTGAAATTTAAAACCTCTGTGCTAACTCTATAACTTTTTAACAAATTATGTTTAAATTATTATGAAGAAGAATATTTTTCTGGCTTGATTTTTTATCTTAGTTTTGACTTTTTTAACTACCCAGTTTTAATATGCAATCAATGTCTTCCTTTTATAAGGACAAAGAATGCAAAAACACTTTGAAGAACAGTTCCACTCATTCCCAGGGACAACTGTGATTTACATAGCCCGACACACATACTTAGGTCAACACAAGCACACACAAATGCTGTAATACAAAAGACATAAACTCCAGCAATGGATGGATTCTATTATTTACCACTAAAGCCTACAGAAACTTCATGAACTCTTTGTTAATCTGTATACTTATTATTCAAAATTCCACAGTTATTTTGGAAATAATTCATATAAATAGCAAAGAAGACATCATAGTCAATTGCTGTTGACTCAAAATATATTTAAGAATATTTTTATAGCTTTTAAGCAACTTGCTTTAAACATTCATTGGTACATATTTCTCAAAATTTCCCCAAGTTCTGTGAGAATATTAGATGGACAACTACTAAGAAGGCAATGAGATATAATGGCAGCTGCACTAGTGAAGGAATATGAAGATGCTTGTTCTTCCTTTGTCACTAGATTCCTTGGATTCACCATTGAGTTTCTCTGTAAAATCTCAAAAATGCCTACAAATCAATGTTTCATTATGTTTTAATAAAATAAATACAATAATCTCAGAAAAAAAGACATTTTGGAAATGTTATATTAACAATTTATGCAATGGTATCTTATTATTATAATTAAACTTTTCCAAATTTAGCATGGCATAAAACAGTTACCATCTCAGAAAAGAAAGGAAAAAAGCATGTATTTCTTCAGAATGATTTTAATTCAGCAAATAATGATCATTTGATTTATTTCCACAACCAAGGAAAGTGCCAGGATTATCAACACAACTTTTCTCTGCTCCTCCCTTCCTCTTTCTATCTAATTTTTGTTGTTGCTGTTGAATTTCTTCTTTCGTCATTTTTCTCCTTGCCACTTACAATTTCAACACTATCGTATGCTTAACTGCTCATGGTTTAGATCTAACAACTTTGTATATCAGAAAATAATGGTGAAATTAAAATGGAAATGTGCTCAATACCAGTTGAATTTCCATTTAAAATAATGCTTCCTCCCTTACTTTTAATGATGTGTCTTCCTCTTTTTAAGTAGATGTGAAAACTAAAGTAAAAATTGCAATGAAGCTTACAATAAGGGATATCATATGGAAAACTAACTGTATAACTAGTAGATCTTCTTTGTACCCAATTTCATATATTTTATTCACTTATGAGCGCTAAGTCGCTTCAACTCTACACTTGGTTTCCAATTTCTTTTACACATGACATTCAGTGATAATATAAGCTAAATAAAGACAGATTCAGATACTAATATCTGCAATACAAGTTTAGGAATAAGAGATCATATTGGCAATTGCCAGAGATAAAGGTGAAGGGTGGGGGAATAAGATGAAGGTGGACAAAAGATACAAACTTCAAATTACAAACTAAATAAGTACTGGGAATGTAATGTACAACAAAATGACTATAGTTAACAATACTGTATGCTATATTTGAAAGTTGCTAAAAGAATAGATCCTGTAAGTCCTGATCGGAGAAGGCAATGGCACCCCACTCCAGTACTCTTGCTTGGCAAATCCTATGGACGGAAGAGCCTGGTAGGCTGCAGTCCATGGGGTTGCTGAGGGTCAGACACGACTGAGCGACTTCACTTTCACTTTTCACTTTCATGCATTAGAGAAGGAAATGGCAACCCACTCCAGTGTTTTTGCCTGGAGAATCCCAGGGATGGGGGATCCTGGTGGGCTGCCATCATCATAAAGAAAAAACCTGTAACTGTATGAGGTGTTGGATGTTAACGAAGCTTATTATAATTATTTGGCAATCATATATGCATGTCAATATATCATGCTATATATTTTAAATAAACAGTGTTGTATGTCAATTATATCTCAATAGAACTGGAAGAAAAAAGTTTAGATTGTGACTTTTTACGGTTAAAGTCCTCATACCCAACTCAACTTTGAAAAACTGTACACTGATTTATTCCCACAAAAATGCTGATACCTCAAAAATAATAAAACAGTATCTTATTTCCATCTGTCTTCTCTTTGATCCCCATATCTCCCTCAAGAGTCCTTACCAGCAGTGTATATCTGTCAGGGAATATGTGGACATTCTTGTGTCACATGCCATTAAAAATCAAAACCCACCTCTGATTTCTAACATTGCCTGAGATATTGATCCCAGACACTGCCTGAGTTCCGAAACAAAGCAGGATCCTGTGGGGCTCCTAGTAACGGTAGCCTTTCAAACTTGTTAACCAGAGAAGGGAGTGAATAAGGAGCAGCCAAGAAACAATAGTGCAGCCTTGGGGTAGGGTCCTGGCTCTGCCTCCAGGGATACACAGAGCTCTCCGAGCTCTTTACAGGACTATGTGCTATGCTTAGTTGGTCAGTCGCATCTAACTTTTTGCAACTCCATGGGACTATAGCCCACCAGGCTCCTCTGTCCACGGGATTCTCCAGGCAAGAATGCTGGAGTAAGTTGCCATGCCCTCCTCCAGGGGATCTTCCCAACACAGGGATCAAACCCAGGTCTCCCACATCGCAGGTGGATTCTTTACCATCTGAGCCACCAACAATTTGAGAACCTCCAGAAGGTCATCAGGAGACGATCTGAGACCCAGTTAAAGCAAAATAAAGTGCATCATTTCTGAGGCACATTTAAGAAGGGGAAGAGAAGAAGGTGAAGGAAGATAGTGGGGAGTAGGAGGAGGACAAAGAAAGAACAGACAAAAGGAATCCAGATTACTTAAAAGACATCATTTTGTTATCAGTGCATTTAAAACTAAATATATTACAAGACAGCATTAAGTTAACAATGAGCATCAGGCAGCTAATTATTTCAATGTACAGTTATTCTGGATTCAAGTCTCAATGACCTTTTTTGATATCTAAGATTTTCTAGTTTGTGTTTTGCTTTAAATCCAGTGAATATTTAGTCTACCTTGTGTACACAGATTCTGCTTTAGTGATCCATAGTTTTTGCATGTGCAAGCAATGGAAGTAGAAAACTAGTCAATTATTAAGGTAACATCTATGATGCTACTTCCCATAGCCAAGTTTAGGTATTTTTAAATGAGTTTCATAGTTCCCCCTTCCCTACCACTTCAACTGTCACCAAAAAAAGGTAAAATTATACTATATGTCACTAGAGAGATAATGTGATATCAATTTTCACAGGAATTAACAAGTAAAATATTCATTTATATTGTGTATAGAAAGAAAGATTATACATACATTTATATGCATAATTATACTGCTACCTGGATATTTTTGTTATTATTTACTTGGAAATAAGATAATTCTGACATTTGTGATAATGGTCAAATAATTGAAATGACAATTCACTAAGATTATTTCACATATACAAATATCGTGTGAGTCCCATGCAGCTTTTCATTCTACAAAATGATAAAGACAGTCTACCCAATGTTCAGACTTAATCTGGAATTAAAATTGATCATCTTGCAAAATAACTAGAAAGATAATGTCTAGCCTTGATAAATTACCAAGATTTATTTTCTCCCCCATGGTGACAATTTCATGGACTCTTACATGAGATTTTCTGGAGAGAGCCTCTACTCAAAAATATTTTAATCATATGTAAAGTTGTTATTTTTCTCATTTTGAGCTTTTAAAGTTCTACATCTGAACTCTGTTTTTGCCAACAGTAGCAAAACATGCGGCTCATTAGGTTATCCAGACCAAAGCAAAACTGAAAATACAACAAACTGAACAACAAAAAGGATATTAATTATCCACAAAAATTTTAAGTTTCCATTAGTAGTTCTTTCTATCATAACTTCTGTTTTGAGCATTGCCAAATCACTGACTTTCCTCAAAAGTAATTACAAGCATCCACTGCACCATGACACCACAGAACCTAGGGAATATGATCAAGTTTTCAGCTCATTCATGCTGTGCAATAATTCACTCTTTGCATTATAATTGCATAGGAGACTAGAAAATGTGTAGCTAAATCTAATCTGACTTAAAAGCTAATAAAAGCTCCATTTCACTAACCTAATCATCTTTTGCCATAATAAATGTGTGTGTGTGTGTGTGTGTATACACACATAGGACTATACACACATAGGACTATACCTGTCTCTTATACACATCTAGATGTGTATAAGAGACAGCCTATATATATGTATTATTATTATTATTATTAAGGCTAGTCTAACTGACATTAGTGAAAATCTAAAACTGTTACTGCCTTTAAATTTAGAACATTTAACAAATATGTGAAAATTTGTTATCAAAATATATTAAATCTTAATTGTTATGATTGTGGGGTATATACCGTATATTACTTTCTCATATGTCTTCTAATAAAGTAATGTTTGTTAGAATCCAAAAGTTGGATCCTTCTACAGTATAACGCATCATATATAAAACCTGCACAACTGAAAAAGAATTACTATGAACTTTATTATTATACAAGTTTTTAGAAGACAATGTCCATTATGTCATAGATTATACATATCTCAAAGAGAAGTGGGGTTTCTGTCAACTGATTACTACTCATATGTGTTTACCGCCTAGTTTTCTGCTTTGCCCAAAGCAGTTATCAATGCATACTTATGTCTGAATACTTAAAATCACATGATTTCTGAAAAATCAAGTAATTGTGCTCATCTCCTTGCTGACCAAGAAGACAGTTAAAGAGCCTAAGTAAGACTAAACTTTAGACAGGCTTCTGACTACAGGTCCCTGACCTCACTCTTCTTAAAAGCATTTACTTTAGAAAGCTTTCAATTATAAATTATTTCTCTGCCTCTTTGAGAAGCAAATCGTCAATAACTCAAAAATGTCTTTATAAAAGACCTGGGAGCTATCCCTTTGAAATGAAATTATTGAAGCCTATATTACCCCTATCTCTGATTCTTTGTGGGAGAGTAGGGGCCTAATCAACAAATTACAACCAGTAAATACAGACAAGCCTAATCACCCACGTCCATGTCCTCTTACACTTCTCATTGGCTCAGCCCAGCATTTAGAAATCCTCCTACACTTTGTTTCAGTGGAACTGAATTTAATCTCTCTCCCCTATTGCAATAATCTTAACTCCTATTGTACTCATTTTTGTAAAGTCTTTCTTGCCACTTTTAGCAAGTGTTGAGTGCAATTCTTATAGAGTTCCCTTGTTGAATTCCTAACCCACAAAGTTCAGGTACATTATAAAAGAATTATTGTATGCTACTAAGCTGTAAGGATATTTTATTACACAGCAACAGTTGCTTAAAAAAACTACTCTGCAGAAATGCCTAGTGCAACTTATAGTTTAAATAAAATATGAATTTATACCATGGGAAACAATATTATTATTATCTTGAAACAAATAATTAGTAGAGGAAAACGTGACTGAAAAATTTATTGGATTTTATCTAATTAGACCCTATTTTTTCCCAAGTTAACCTTAATCACACAAACCAGTCACCCCTGAATGAAGGAAACACTTCAACTTCTCTTGGTCAGCAATTAGACAGATGATTACTACTACAGAACATTCATGTGCAAACTATGAGAACCACCACTGATCCTTCATCGCAGCTACTAATCTGGACCGATCTTTAGTCACTACTGTTGTTACCTTATTACTTTAATACTCATCTCATTTTCTGATTGAGAAAAATCAGAATTTCAAGCCTTTTCCACTCTTTTAAAGTGCTCCCCTTTCAACTCTTGTCTACTCTAAAAGACAGAAATCATAAAACTTCTATAATATACATTCAACTAACAGTCCATTTTTCTAGTTGAAGTGAAGGAGATGTCATTCCTCCTGTTCCTTTAGGCCTTTAGGCCACTTCCTTTGCCTACATTCTAAATCTCAATTCCTCTAATCTTCTCAGTGGGAGCTTAAACTTTATCGGGGAGATAGACAATAAACAGATGCCGGATATCTAAGGATACCATGTCACTAAATGTAATGGATTATATCCCCAGTGTCATATTGCTCAACCTCTTAGCAGTATATATATGGAGAAGTCTCATGAGTTTCCACCTCCCATTATCAGGCTTCTACATGTTCGGCTACTTTCACTCGCTCTGTGTGCTCAGACACTCAGTTGTGTCCAACTCTTGGCAACACTATGGGCTGCAGCCCTCCATTCTCCTCAGCCCATAGGCAAGAATACTGGGGTGGGTTGCCATTTCTTCCTCCAGGGGGTCTTCCCAACCCAGGGATGGAACCCACGTCTTCTGAAGCCTCCTCCATTGGCAGGTGGATGCTTCACCACTAGCACCACCTGAGAAACCCTTTGCCCACTCTAGCACTCTTATTTCTCTCACGTGTTTACTCTTGAGTGACCAATTGTATGTTTGCACCCCCTAAAACTTCAGTAATATGTGAAGAGGCTGTCAATGAAAAAAATTAATAGAAGTCAATCTAAGAAAGAGGTGGAAAATTTTATATGAGCCAATCTGATGATTATAACCCAGGAGAAAGTCTTTCAGAAAGCTCTGAGGACTGTTCCACCCATCAGAGGTCAAAGAACAGTTATATGTTCTTGAGACAAAAAGTTATACATCAAAGTAACATACTGACAGTTTACACAGTCCAACAAAGCAATCCCTTACAGGATTGAGAAGGGAATTGGGGTGGGGGTGGGAATTCCCATGTTCTCTAAGGAGATATGTTAATGTATGATGCAGATGCCTGATGCATAATAAAAGGGAGGGAGTTTGTACTGGCTTAAACCGCACAGAACATTTTATGTTAATTTTTTCTCTTGCCTTGCCTTAAAAATAGTTCTGTTTTTTCAAGGTGACATACGTTAACCAAGTTCTTGAAGGTAGTAAGTATTAAGGCTGGCTAGAATTTGAACAGAGGCATTCTGATTCCAGATACTGTGCTTTATTGTATATTTCTCAACTTTAAAATTTTGAGCATAGTCTGTGCAGATCACTTCTCTACTTCCTCATAAAGAAATGAGGGAGTTTGAAATCGGATAAAAACTATGAGCAAAGCAAAAATACAAAAGGGTGGAGAGACTGAGAATAAAAGAAGAGTAAAGACAAGAAAACAACCCATCTCTTTATTTGGGAGGCAACAAAAAATATAACACCCTAGTAGTTTTACCAGAGGTGATTTCTTACTTCTCTAGAAACAATATGCTGTTGAATGAGAAAAAGCAAGAGCTCAAGGTCCAGGCTAGCTTATGTTAGAATACTGCCTTTGAAGAAGACAAGCAGAACCAACTAAGGAATGTTCCTTAGACCCCATGATACTCAGGATCAATGAGAAACTTTCTAGAAGTCGCCCAGCATATGGTCTAGCAACAAGAATTTAGTAAGAAGCATGTTGTCTTCTTTATCTACCATTCAAACCCTTCTTCACCCAAATCAATTTATTTCTGAAACTTCCTTCAACATTTCCCAATGACTCAAGCTGGAGCAAGAACACATCCCCATGCCTTTGCTTCAGCTCCCCCTATGTAGGAATAGCACCCAATATGGAACAAAGAAGTTGCAGAGAGTAGTTTGGACCATTTCAAATATGTGTTCAGCCTAACAAATATAAAAGCACTGACTCTGAAGTACTTTTAAAAGAAATGCTGAATACATGTTTTAAGGTATCTCAGTTTCTTTCACATGGTGGCAAAAAGAGAGCTGATTAACATGCTCAGGCCAGCATCATACTCTTCAGTAAATCATTCCATAATAATGTGTTAAGTTGTATGCAAACTTATCTTCAAATGAAAGGTAAATATTATTCTATATAAGTCTAGGATGTTTAGCTAAATTCAGACCCTGATTTATTTAAATCTGATTGAGTGGAATGCTAAGGTCTTTTACTATATTATTCTGTATCCAATGTTGTTTTCTTTTTCAAAAATTTGAATGCAAAAAACACCAAAGCTAAATAGAAAGGAATACAGAGAAAAGCAACAGTTCTATGATAAATGAAGTAGGTTATTCCTAATATGATAAAAGTTAAGAAATTTTAAAGAGTTCTCTACAGGTGCTAATTTTACTACTTGAATGAAATTAATAAGACTCTCTATAAAACAGCAGGAGATCCTTAGATTATACAAGTAATCAGCAAGAAAATTTATTGTGGTTTCATGAAGCATAAAATGTTTGTGTAATATATGCAAAAGTGGTACTTTATTCTCTGCAGTGAACAATTCTCAGTTCTTATAACAGAAAAATATTTAATAGTTTGACATCTCTTGAGGCATAGTTTTTAAAAGTTGTTCATGTGTGATTAATTAGACTCAATACAAAATAACAATGCAGCAATGCTGAGTCACATAAAGCTACTGGAAGATCATATACATTAAAGTAATCAGAGATATATGCAGAAAAATGTAAAAAAGCACCTTCTGAATTTTCTCTTTGAGATGCAGGCCAAGTCTAGAACAATAGAGAGCACACAGTTAGGTCTCAGAAAACATGAATTTAATCAGAAGGATGGTACGGGGAGGGAGGTGGGAGGGGGGTTCAGGATGGGAAACACATGTACACCCATGGTGGATTCATGTTGATGTATGGCAAAACCAATACAATATTGTAAAGTAAAAAAAAAAAAAATGAAATGATACGAATTATGTAATAAATTTAGTCAGAGCAACACTAAAATAAATAAATAAATAAATAAATGATGGGAAAAAAATGAATAATCAAAAACTAACTAGAAAGAATATATCTGAAACCTGGGAAAGAACTCTTCATGGAGCCAGTGTGTGTGTGTGTGTGTGTGTGTGTGTGTGTGGAGGGGTTTGTTAAGTCATTTCAGTCATGTCCGACTCTTTGCAACCCCATGGACCATAGTCTGCCAGGCTCCTCTATCCAAGGAATTCACCAGACAAGAATACTGGAGTGGGTTACCATGCCCTCCTCCAGAGGATCTTCCTAACCCAGGGATCAAACCTGCATTACTTTACATCTCCTGCATTGGCAAGCGAGTTCTTTACCACTAGTGTTACTTGGGAAGACCAGTGAATCTAACCAGTACCTAAAATATAGAATTTCTAAAAAGGATTAAAGTAGGTGGCAACTTGACTTTATGATATAAACTTTGGAATATATATTTTACACTTAACTGAATATAACCAAGTTCTATGTTATACTTCATTGTTGGAGGAAATAGCATGTATTTTTATTTAGGGTCTTTTTTCTTATATATCCCTTGATCCAATGCACTTTGTCTACATAAAGTTCCTTGGATTTTACACATTCAGACTTGGGCATGGGTAACTGGAAAGGACTCATGCAAGTGTTGGCACAGTCACATGACCATACAATGTTTAGCAAATACTGTATCATGATATTTGTTATTGGGTCCTCCCTCTTATGAAAGTAACCAAGATTTTCCAAAAAGAGAGGAGATTTCAGAGAAAACAGTACACAAGTTGAGTACCAGCCTTGGGAATCCAATCTGGACTCCTTATGCAACTGTACTTGAAGGATAATTCTTAGGAATATAAAAAAATAGAAAATATGAATGGCCAAGAAAAAGCATTGTGGTTGTAAACTTGACATTTTTTAAATGAAAATATTTACTCAAAATAAATGTTAGAAACAATATATACCATTTGTAGATAACTATTAGGAACATACTACATACTAGGTACTTTTCTCATATATTTTATACTAACTTACAATATTAAATAATAATAACTTCATGAGACAGGTGGAGAAGGCAATGGCACCCCACTCCAGTACTCTTGCCTGGAATATCCCATGGATGGAGGAGCCTGGTAGGCTGCAGTCTATTGGGTCACTAAGAGTCGGACAAGACTGAGTGACTTCACTTTCACTTTTCACGTTCATGCATTGGAGAAGGAAATAGCAGCCCACTCCAGTGTTCTTGCCTGGAGAATCACAGGGACGGGGGAGCCTGGTGGGCTGTTGCCTATGGGGTCACACAGAGTTCGTCACGACTGAAGTGACTTAGCAGCAGCAGCAGCAGCATGAGACAGGTGCAGTCATGAATCCCATTTAATACAGCAGGAAACTGAAGCAAAAGAGATCAATTAGTCCAAGATATTATTTGGTAGAGTCAGAATTTAAACCTTTGGTGGTCTGGCTTTTAACTTTGATCCCTTAACCAATATAATATACTACAGGCCCTCATTTTTACAGATGTGGAACCTGCAGATTAAACCAAGAATAAGTAAAAAATATTCAGAAAAATATTTCAGAAATTTCCAAAAAGGAAAACTTGAATTTTGCATGATGACAGCTATTTACAAAGCATTTATATTATGTTAGGCATTATAAGTAATCTAGAGATGACTTAAAGAATATCAGAGGATGTGAGTAGGCTGTAGGCTTCCAAGGTGTCTCAGTGGTAAAGAATCTGCCTGCCAAGGCAGAAGATGCAAGAGATGCAGGTTCAATTTCTGGTTCCAAAAGATTCCCTGGAGAAGGAATGACAACCCACTCGAGTATTCTTGCCTGGAAAATTCCATGGACAGAGGAGCCTGCCAGGCTGCAGTCCATGGGATCACAAAGAGTCAGATAATACTGAGTGACCGAGCAGATGCATGTGTCAGTCAGTCAGTCAGTTCAGTCGCTCAGGAGTGTCCGACTCTTTGTGACCCCATGAATCGCAGCACCCCAGGCCTCCCTGTCCATCACCAACTCCAGGAGTTCACTCAGACTCACATCCATCAAGTCAGTGATGCCATCCAGCCATCTCATCCTCGGTCGCCCCCTTCTCCTCCTGCCCCCAATCCCTCCCAGCATCAGAGTCTTTTCCAATGAGTCAACTCTTTGCATGAGGTGGCCAAAGTACTGGAGTTTCAGCTTTAGCATCATTCCTTCCAAAGAAATCCCAGGGCTGATCTCTTTCAGAATGGACTGGTTGGATCTCCTTGCAGTCCAAGGGACTCTCAAGAGTCTTCTCCAAAACCACAGTTCAAAAGCATCAATTCTTCGGCACTCAGCTTTCTTCACAGTCCAACTCTCACATCCATACATGACCACAGGAAAAACCATAGCCTTGACTAGATGGACCTTAGTCAGCAAAGTAATGTCTCTGCTTTTGAATATGCTATCTAGGTTGGCCATAGCTTTTCTTCCAAGGAGTAAGCGTCTTCTAATTTCATGGCTGCAATCACCACCTGCAGTGATTTTGGAGCCCCCCAAAAATAAAGTCTGACACTGTTTCCACTGTTTCCCCATCTATTTCCCATGAAGTGATGGGACCGGATACCATGATCTTCGTTTTCTGAATGTTGAACTTTAAGCCAACTTTTTCACTCTCCTCTTTCACTTTCATCAGGAGGCTTTTTAATTCCTCTTCACTTTCTGCCATGTGTAGGTACATGCAAATATGATGCCATTTTACATAATGTACTTAAGTATTATTGGAATTTGCTGTCCAAAGTCAGTTAGGATCCTGGAACTAAACCCTTGCAGATTCCAAAGGAGGGCTGTACTACCTTTCATATGTTGTAGCAAGAGACACAGATGACAATTTTATCTGAAAGGAGACCTTGTTAATCATTTATGTCCTACATCTATTTGTGACTTATTTTGAAAATTCTCAGATTCCTTTCTCCTTCCTTACTGCAGAATATTTTGTTCGCCTCTTCACACTTCTCCAAGTGCCTCTCTCTATTGCCCAGTAAAATATATCTTGTCACACAGAGGTTTGGCTATCTAATTTGTTAAACGACACTAAAATTGGATGTTTTCAAGTAAATCAGGAAGACTATACTTGAATGAGGGAACATAAGTATGAATTGTATGAGAATAAGTCATGACAACCAAATTAATATTATTCTGGACTGAATTTCAGAATGCTTTGAATAAAAAACAATAAAATAAAATGCAAAAGTTTCCCTAATAACCTACATTTATGTAAAACAGTTTTGTCCAAATCAACCTGAGAGCTTTCCAATATGCATAGTCAGGCAGCTAAGTAATTAAAAATAGCTCACTATTTGATATTCACAAAGTATGTCAATTATCATGAAAATTTTAATGTCCAAGTTCTTTGTATTTCAGAGACACATATGCCAGCTCTTTTTATACTGATGAATAAAGTGAATTATTTTTCTGATCAGACTTTTTAATTTTGCTCTGATTTAATTAAAGACAGTTTTAAGCTTCAAACTATATATATGAATATTGAAATATATTATATTAGCTTTTCGTGCAACTACACTGAAAGAACTATCTTTACTTATTTTCTATTTTAAAATTCAATTCCCTAGTGCTTGGAAGATAATTTGATATTCAAGCTTGACCATTAATAGAGAATTAAGTCTACTCATCAACTTTGTAATTTTAGACACACAATTTTATCAGTTCACCTATGAATGAACACACTGTCATATCAATTCTTAAAACACGCATTTATTCAAAATGCAGTACATTTCCACTATGGAAAATGAGTATTTTTGCTCATAGTACTCCCTTCTGTTGGATAATTCTACTCAAGAGACACATTTCCAAGTCAAAAAGAAATTTTGAATAAAATTAAACTAGATTTACATATTACTAGGAATACTACAGAAAATCCTATAACCTATTTAACTATTTAACTAATTAAGTTAAATGTAATTTTTTCTTATCTTTACCAAATAATTGCAATATAACTTTGTGGTTCTAGGCATTGTCCCTGGTGCTGAAATGAAAAAGCAAAATTGTAAAACCCCTGCCCTTATAGTGTTTAAATTCTTAAAAGGAAGTCAAATCATATATAAATTCACTCTAGGTAAAAGTGAAGTACATATTTTACATTGAATAGTCAGGGAAGGTTTCTCTGAGTTTACATCCACTAATCAAAAATGAAACTAGGGAGGGTGAAATGTCATGTAAGCATTACTGGGAACAATGTTGCTAGCAAGAAAATCAGCAACAACAAATGCTTTGAAGAGGAAAGAGGAAGAGGAGGAGGGAGAGCAGAGCTAAATGAAAAAGAGTGAGGTGGGAAATGTTGGAGAAGTACATGGAAGCCAGATCCTATAGGCCCAATGGGCTATGTTAGACACTCGTCTTTTGACTTTGAGGGTTCAGAGTCTATTTCAGAGTTGTAACCAAAGTTGTGATATGCTATGATTTAAATTTGTAAAGTATCACGTGGACTGCTGTGCTAACAAATCACTAAATGATAGCAGTGTGGAACAGGGCATTCCAAAAGGGAGGTTATTATTATACTCTAGGTCTTGCCTGGAAAATCCCATGGATGGAGGAGCCTGGTGGGCTGCAGTCCATGGGGTTGCAAACAGTCGGACACGACTGAGCTACTTCACTTTCACTTTTTACTTTCATGCATTGGAGAAGGAAATGGCAACCCACTCCAGTGTTCTTGTCTGGAGAATCCCAGGGATAGGGGAGCCTGGTGGGCTGCCGTCTATGGGGTCGCACACAGTCAGACACGACTGAAGTGACTTAGCAGCAGCAGGTTGGAGACTATAGTGGCATGAATCAGGGAGACAGTTCTGAGGTGATGACAGGTAACTAGATTATTGGTGAACCCAAGAGGACATGCTGATATATATAGGATGTAGCATGTAATAAAGAGGATGAATCAATAATAAATCTTAAAAATAGATAACTAATAAGAATATACTGTATATCACAGGGAACTCTACTCAATATTCTGCAATGACCTATGTGGGAAAAGAATCTAAAAAAGAGTGGACATGTGTATACTTATAACTGATTCACTTTGTTGTAAAACAGAAACTAACACATAGTAAATCAACTAAGAAAAGTGAAAATGAAAGTGTTAGTCTCTCAGTCATATCCGACTCTTTGCAACCCTATGTACTGTAGCCCACCAGTCTCCTCTGTCCATGGAATTCTCCAGGCAAGAGTACTGGAGTGGGTAGCCATTAAATTAATTTAAAAAAATAATAATAAATCACTTTCTCTTGAGCAAGCAGGGATAGTAGTGACATTTATTGAGATGGTAAAGCAGCTCTGAGAGGGGAATCCAATGCTCTGCTTTATCTTATTAATTGATATATTTAGTAAAAATCTAAATAAGTAGGTAGTTAGATTCATAGGTTCATTAGAACACTAAGATCTTGCAATAAAATAAGGGTGTCATCAGCACCAAGAATTTATCCAAAGATATGGGACTATACAAAATTATCTAGAGCACAAATCAAGCAAGAGGAAAGATATTGAAAGTATGTTCCTAAAGGCAAAAAAATAATAATTGTTGCACATCCAGAGACAGGTTAGGTTTGAGTGGACAGTGATGATAACTGTGAAAATATAAGCTACCATAAACAAAAATAAAAAAATGTGAGAGCAATAGAGTGTTTGGAAGTCAAAGGTAGGATTTTAGGGTGAATTAAAAGATTGTATATGTATTTTTTTCTAAATTCTTGATTACAATAAACAGCAGCAATGATATTAACAAAATCAACTTAGAATATAGATAAGTATAGGTCAAACCATAGGCTTATCTAGAGATTTAGAATTCATCCTCATAGGATGAGCTAAATTCCAGACCTTGAATACCCCACAAAGGTAAAAAGTATATTTATGTTTTTAATTGTATATTTTAGATTTTTGTTGCTTTTGTTGTTATAGGGTTGAGGGACATTCTTACAGATATATCAGGGCCCTAAGGGTGAACTGCTAAAATAATTCAGGCTAACATAGAAAACAAACTTATAGTTACCAAAGGGGAAAGGGGATGAAAAAGGGATAAATTAGGAATTTTGGATTAGTAGACACAAACTACTATATATAAAATAGATAAACAACAAGGTCCTACTGTATAGCACAGAGAACTATGTTAAATATCCTATGGCAAACGATAATGTAAAAGAAAAAAATAAAATAACTGAGGCTATCGGTTCAGTTCAGTGGCTCAGACCTGTCTGATTCTTTGTGACTCCATGGATTGCAGCACTCCAGGCTTCCCTGTCCATCACCAACTCCCGAAGTTTACTCAAACTCATGTCCATCGAGTCGGTGATGCCATCCAACCATCTCATCCTCTGTTGTCCCCTTCTCCTGCTTTCAATCTTTCCCAGCACCAGGGTCTTTTTCAATGAGTCAGTTCTTCACATCAGGTGGCCAAAGTATTGGAGTTTCAGTTTCAGTATCAGTCTTTCCAATAAGTATTCAGGAGAGATTTCCTTTAGGATAGACTGGTTGGATCTCCTTGTAGTCCAAGGGATTCTCAAGAGCCTTCTCCAGCACCACAATTCAAAAGCATCAATTCTTCAGTGTTCAGCTTTCTTTATAGTCCAACTCTCACATCCATGAAAGGCTACTGGTAAAACCATAGCCTTAACTAGACAGACGTTTGTTGGCAAAATAATGTCTCTTCTTTTTTATATGATGTCTAGGTTGGTCGTGGCTTTTCTTCCAAGGAGCAAGCATTTTTTAATTCCATGGCTGCAGTCACCATCCGCAGTGATTTTGGAGCCCCCCAAAATAGAGTCTCTCACTGTTTCCATTGTTTCCCCATCTGTTTGCCATGAAGTGATGGGATCAGATGCCCTGATCTTAGTTTTCTGAATGTTGATTTTAAGCCAGCTTTTTCACTCTCCTATTTCACTTTCATCAAGAAGCTCTTTAGTTCTTGTTCACTTTCTGCCATAAGGGTGGTATCATCTGGGTAACTGAAACTATAGTCCTTATAATATTGTATAGCCATTGTAACTGTGAAGATTCTGACCAGGAATAGCCAAAAAGACAAGAAGTAATACTCAAACCAGTCTAATTTTACACCATGATATTCCTCACATCATTTTATATGTCTATATTAGAAATAGTAAAAGGATAGGTGAATGCAACAAAACAACAACAAAAAAAAAACACACCCATGTTGTAACAGATGAAAATATTTCATTCATTTTTCTCTAATATTCCCTTGTCACAGACAGTTGTGCTCAAGCATTTCTGACTCTGTGTAATCCCTTGGGCTATAGCCCTCCACTCTCCCCTGGCCATGTGATTTTCCAGGCAAGAATACTAGAGTAGGTTGCTGTTTTCTACTCTAGGAGATCTTTCCAACCCAGGGGTCGAAACTGTGTCTCTTGCCTCTCCTGTATTGTCAGGTGAAATCTTTACCACTGTGCCACCTGGAGTCCCATATTTGTATATGCATATCATAACTTCTTTATGCACTCATCTATCGATGGACATTGAGGGTGCTTCCATATCTTGGCTATTGAAAAAAAAATGCTACAATGAATACTGAACTGAATATATCTTTTCAAATTATTGTTTTCATATTCTTTGAATAAATACCCAGAATTGAAATTGCTGGATTATATGGTATTCCTATTTTTAATATTTTGAGGAATTCCCATACTGTTTACCCTAGGGCAGCACCAGTTTACATTTCCAATGCTGCATGGGAATTTCCTTTCTCTACATCTTCTCTCTAAAACTCAATATGTATGTTCTTTTTAACAATGGTCATTATTTTAAAAAAATAATTTTTATTGGAGTAATCTTGATTTACAATGTTGTGTTAGTTTCCGCTGTACAGAAAGTGAAGCAGATATAGAAATACATATATTCACTCTTTTTTAGATTCTTTTCCCATAAAGATCATTACAGATCATTGAGTCTCATTCTCTGTGCTATAAACTAGGTCTTTACTAGTTATCTATTTTATATATAGTAGTGTATATTTGTCAATCTTAATCTCTCAACTCATCCTTCTCTCCATTTCCCCTTGGTAACCCTAAGTTTGTTTTCTATATATGTGTCTCTATTTCTGTTTTATAAATAAATTCATTGGAATCTTTTTTTTTTTTTTTTAGATTCCACATATAAGCCATATTATATGATATTTGTCTTTCTCTGTCTGACTTATTCCATTCAGCATGACAAACTCTCGGTCCATCTATGTTGTTATAAATGGCATTATTTCATTATCTTTATGGCTGAGCAATATTCCATCGTATCTATGTATCACATTGTCTTTATTCATTAATACGTCAAGGGACATTTAGGTTGTTTCCATGGCCTGTCTATTGTAAATAGTGCTTCAATGAACATTGGAATGCACATATCTTTTGGAATTGTTGTTTTCTATGGTATATGCCCAAGAGGAGGATTGCCCAATCCATACGGCAATCCTATTTTTAGTTGTTTTTTTTTTTTTTAAGGAACGTCCATACTGTTCTTCATAGTTATACCAAATTATAGTCTCAACATCAGTGTAGGAAGGTTTCCTTTTCTCCCCACCCTCTCCAGCATTTATTGTTTGTAGATTTTTTTGATGATGGGCATTCTTACTGGTGTAAATTGCTAGTGAAACTGTCAGTCACTCTCATGTTTGACTCTTTGTGATCCACGGACTGTAGCACACCAAGGTACTCTGTCCATGGAATTCTCCAGACAATACTGGAATCCCTTATCCAGGTTATCTTCCCAACCCAGGGGTCAAGTCTGCATTTTCTGCATTGCAGGAAGATTATTTACCATCTGAGCCACAAGAAGACTGGTGTAAGGTGATACCTTATTGTAGTTTTGATTTGCATTTCCCTATTTGATTAGCCTTTCTCTATTATTTTTAATTATTAGTAATGTTGAGCATCTTTTCATGTGCTTTTTGGCCATATCTATGCCTTCTTTGGACCCAATCCAGTGTTCTTGCCTGGAGAATCCCAGGGACAGGGGAGCCTGGTGGGCTGCCGTCTAAGGGCTCAGACAGAGTCGGACATGACTGAAGCAACTTCGCAACAGCAGCAGCAGCATGCCTTCTTGGGAGAAACATCCAAAGAAAGGTAGCTGTCCAGTTTTCTGAGAAACACTTATTAGACTGTTTCTTCTCCATTGTATATTCTTGACTCCGTTGTCAGATTAGGTGACCAGAGATGCATGGGTTTACCTCTGACTGGTGTGAGGTGATGTCTCATTGTAGTACTTTTGATTTGCATTTTCCTGATGTAGAAAGTGATGCAGATCATCTTTTCATGTGCCTTCAAATCCTCTGCCCTTTTTAAAATCAGGGTTTGCGTTTTGTTGGTGAGTTGTATGTGTTCTTTGTACTGTGGATATTAACCCCTTATCAGATATATCATTTGCAAATACCTTCTGCTATTTAGTAGGTAGCTTTTTTTTCTTTTTTTGTTTTGTTGATAGTTCCTTTAGTGTGATAATGTTTTTTAGTTTGATGTAATCCCATTTATTTTTTCTCCTGAGAAGAAACATCCCCAAAAAACACTGCTAAGACTGATGTAAAAGAGTGCACTGCCTATGTTTTCTGTTAGAAGTTTTATGGTTTGAGGTCTTACATTTAATCTTTAATACATTTTTTTATTTTTGTATATGGTTTAAGAAAATAGTCCAGTTTGACTATTTTGCAAGTATCTGTCCAGTTTTCCCAACAACATTTAAGAGACTATCTTTTATCCATTGTATATTCTCAACTTCTTTGTCATATTTAATTGACCGTAAGGTTTACTCCTGGGCTCTCTGTTACACTGATCCATATGTCCGTTTTTGTGCCAGTACCATACTATTTTGATTAATGTAACTCTGTAGTATAGTCTGAAGTCATGGAGCATGATACTTACTGTTTTGTTCTTTTTTAAGATTGTTTTAGCTATCCAGGACATTTTGTGTGTCCAAGAAAAATTTCAAATTATTTGTTTCAGTTTTATATAAAAACTTCCATTGGTATATTGATAGGGATTGTATTAAATCTGTAGATTGCCTTAAGTAGCATCACCATTTTAATAATATTATTTTGATGCATGAGCATGGCATATATTCCCATCTGTTTGTGTCATCTTCAATTTTTTTCATCAGTGTGTCATAGTTTTCTCAGTACAAGTCTTTCATCTCCTTAGTTAGATTTATTCCAACATATTTTATTTGTTTTGATGCAATTATAAATGGAGTTTTTCTTAATTTATTTTTTTGATTGTTTGTTGTTATTATATAGAAACCCAAGAGATTTCTGTAATTTTAATTAATTAATTGTTCTAAGTCACCTCAGTTGTGTCTGACTCTTTCTGACCCTATGGACTTTAGCTTGCAGGCTCTTCAGTCCATGGGATTCTTCAAACAAGAATACTGGAGTGGACTGCCATGCCTTCCTCCAGGAGATCTCCTGACCCAGGATCAAACCTGCATCTCTTATGTCTCCTGCACTGGCACATAGTTTCTTTACACCAGTGCCACTTAGGAAGCCCTTAATTAATTAATTAAGTGTGCTGGAACTTAACCAAGCTCATTCATGTGTTTCAGTAATTTTCTGGTGGTGTTTCCCTGGGATTCTCCAGGCAAGAACACTGGAGTGGGTTGCCATTTCCTTCTCCAATGCATGTAAGTGAAAAGTGAAAGTGAAGTCGCTCAGTTGTGTCCAACCCTCAGCGACCCCATGGACTGCAGCCTACCAGGCTCCTCTGTTCATGGGATTTTCCAGGCAAGTGTACTGGAGTGGGGTGCCATTGCCTTCTCTGTGTTTTCTCATTTAGATTCTTTTAATTTCTGTTTTCTTATCTGACTGCTGAGACTAGGACTTCCAATACTATGTTGAATGTAAGTGGTGAGTGGGCATTCTTGTCTTGGTCATGACTTAGAGAAAGTGCTTTCAGCTTTTCATCTTTGAGTGTGATGTCAGCTGTGGTCTTGTCATATATGGCCTTTATTACTTTGAGCTATGGTCCTTAACATCCACTTAGTTGATAGTTTTAATCATAAACGAATGTTGAATTGGGTCAAAAGCAATTTCTGCATCTATTGAGATTATCATATGATTTTTTTTCAGTTTGGAAATGTGATGTATCACCTTAATTGATTCATGGATAATGAACCATCCTTGTATCCCCAGCATAAATTCTACTTGATGATTGTATATGACCTTGTTAATGTATTATTGATCTCAGTTTGCTAATATTTTGTTGAGGAACTTGTATCCATGTTCGTCAGTGATACTGGTCTGCAATTTTCTTTTTCTGTGTTATTTTTGTCTGGTTTTAGTACCAACATGATAGTGGTTCACAGAATGAGTTCAGAAGTAGTCCTTCCTCTGAAATATTTTGTAATAGCTTGAGAAGAATAGGTGCTAGGTTTTTCTCAAAATGTTTGGTACAATTTACCTGTGAAGCTGTGTGGTTCTGAAATTTAGCTTGTTGGGAGTTGTATTTGTTTGTTTCTATTTTTGTTTCTGTTTTAATTACTGATTCAACTTCATACTGGTAATCAGTCTATTCATGTTACCTGCTTCTTTCTGATTCACCTTGCTGTACTGTACATTTCTAGGAATTTAAATAAGAAGTTTCTTTTGTATTAATATTGAGAGATCTTACTAATACTGAAATTGAAAATTCATAATTCACATACATGCTTCTCTCAATAAATTTCTCTGTTGTTCCTATTGGTCTCCTCACTGTTTGTTCTAATTGCTAATTACTTCATAAACATTACTCTTAGAGGGCATGGAATATATGTTATCTGAGCACATCCATAAAAATGGCCTATTAATGAAGCTATGATGAGAAATTAAGTTTAACAAAGCAAAACAAAAATAGTATTCATCCACAGAATACAAAATACAAAAACAATTTCTTCTGTTATGCAAAGATACATAAAATTTCAGCAGTATGGACATTTTGCAAGTCTGGTTTTATGCTCTCTGCTATTTATATTCTTAAAAAGGTTCATAACTTATATTAAGAGCAAGTTAAGTGAAAATCTTCTATGATAGAAATTTCAACAAATATAGCTATGAGTATGATTAAAATACTGTTTTTAATTGAAAGTTGTATATCTTAATGTCAATAAAATTATACGTCTACAGTTATAAAATAAATATTGAGATCAGAATGCCTAGAACCATCTTAAAAGAAAACTATTTCTATAGTTTTAATAGTTAATGTGCCCAATCTAGAGGGATAGAGTGGGGAGGGTGTGGGAAGGGGATTCAGGATGGAGAAGACACATGTAAGTATACCTATGGTAGACTCATGTTGATGCATGGCAAAAACATCACAATATTGTAAAGTAATTATCCCCCAATTAAAATTAATTTTAAAAAGTTAACATGCCTACTGGTTAAAGAGCTATCAGCGTTTCAAATGTTTCAGATGTTCAAAATGACTAAATACATTAAAAAGATGACAATTAAATATTAAAAACTGCAATTCATGTGTATGCCTAAGTGCTCATATATGTTTTAAACAAAGCTCGCCATTTTAATAAACATTATGACATGATATTATTCCATTATAAAGTCTTATTTTTCCTGATTGTTTTTATGCAATGTTGAGTCCTAGAAAAGGTGTGAGTTATTTTTCTTTCTGAGAGATGTTACCACCTGATATGTCAGATTCCTTATCTTATAGGGAGTCAAACTGGAATTATTAGTATCTCCTATGTGTTCTATTATGGTTTAGATTCAAACTCCTATATACATATATATAAATATATGTATAATTATGCTTTAGATTCAAACATCATTTGCCAAAGATGTTTTCTTCATAATGTCTAAGGATGTAGATTTTGCTTTTATTAAAGCTATGCATTAAATAATCATAAAAGAAGCTTGAATAACATTTTAAGACATAGCTGCACTATTATCCCATAATTTATTTTCTATAGATAGAAATAGTGTGCAACATTTGGAAATGGCAAACATCATACAAAGGAAACAGGAATTTTAGACAAAGGTATTTGAGATTAATATAACATTCATAGGACTTCCCAATTAAAACTTTCACATTAGCAGTGCATTTTAAACAGTTAATCTCCTAACGAGACATATGCACCAATGAGAAGTAAGTTGCAGGACTGAATGTGGCCCTGAGGCCTGCATCTGGAAAGGGCTACATTTTGGTATTTTTAGAGCTAGCTCATTTCATTTGGAAAAGATAGTGCTATACTGCCACCTTCTGATCAGATCAAATGCTTTTGGTATAATTAACATTTTAAGGCATAAAATATTAGGATACTTTATATTTTTCTTAAAAAATTATTTGTAATATTATGCATATGCAAAAAATTTAAACAACATATAACTAAATTATATAAAATATCAGCAAAGTAAACAACCATAAACCCACTATCCAAATTAAAAATTAAACATTATCAATAACACTGAAACTGTCTGCATAAAGCTGCCCAATCCTATCTAACATTAAAACTTAACTCTGAAAATGTATTTTTTCTCCCACAGATTTGTAACCTATTCGCATGTCTGTGGTTCTTTGCTTCTGATCTATTCCCTATACATGTGGCTGGTAACTCCTGTGTGTTTCCATAGATACACTACCTTTCTCCTTTACCTTTACTCTGTTGGGGAAAAATGCTTTCATTTATTTAACATTTACTGGACACCTACCATGTGTCCAACAGCTCTAAGGGAGAACAAGAAGAAATCTCTGCTTGCCCAATGAATAAGTTTTATATGCAACTAAGAAAATCAACTGAACAATTAAACTCCAGTTAGGTAAGTGCCATAGTTAAACTAATACAAGTCCTTTTTCTCAACTTGGCTGATTTTCAAGAACTTGATGGTAATGCAGACACTGACAGAGGATCTGGCCAGCATGGACTCTTAATTAAATAATGGATTGACTCAGGACACTGTCATCAGGTCAGTAATATGATTGGACCCAGGATTTTAATTCAAATGTCCTGTGAGGAATTCATTTTATCACATTTCACTTAAGCCCTGTAATACACAATACTGTTGTTCTAGTAAACTTGGCAGATGTTATTATTGGCTATAAGAAATGCCTAGAAGGGATATAAATGAAAATGGTATTAGTTTGCTTTCCTAGGAAAAGTATTCTAAAGGTTGAGATGGTAAAATTTGTCTATAAATACTCAGGACAGAAATTGTATTTAATAGCTATTCATTTTCCACAGCAATCTTCCACAGGATTTTAAATAATAAAATCAAACAATAAGATTATTTACCAATAAAAATATTTTCAAAAGCCAAGTCTCTCATATAAACACATTAGGAGCTTCCCAGATGGTTCTAGTGGTAAAGCACCCACCTGCCAATGCAGGAGATGCAAGAGACTCAGGAGACTTGGGTTCAGTCCCCAAGTTAGGAAAATCCCCTAAAGAACTGCATGGTAACCCACTCCAGTATTCTTGCCTGGAAAATCCCATGGACAGAGTGTTGCAAAGAGTCAGACATGACTGAAGTGACTTAGCATGGACACGAACATGAACATTAATTGAAATAACTTGTTTTCACTTTTGAAGCTGAGAAATACTATACTATATTTAAAAACATCTGACTTAACTGGTGACCACAAATAATACAATTCGGCAAGAAAAATAAGTTTATTCAGTTTTAGTAGGCATACATGTAAAATGGGTTAAGTTTGGGAAATGATCAGAAATCTCTCTTTCAGTTTTACAAACTTGGTTGTGCATCAGAGGAAAAAATTATATACAAATATTTCCTGATGTCTCATCATTTTAGGTAGAAAAATGAAAAGTCACTCAAAATTTCGTGTAGTTTTCCATGAAAAAACTCTCATCCTAGCTCATTAGAAGCGAGATGAAAGCATCTGATAGTTTTCTGAAGCCATTTCATAACTTGTACTTGAATAAGACCGATCTTAGCATAGCTGCTCTACCGTGGTTTCCTGGTGGTGCCTGATTAGTTATCAGTGAAGATTTTCCCTTTCTTTACATCCAGATTATTCCTTTAATTTAAATATCTCAAAATAACATCACCTTTAACTGTTCTTAATCTTCAGCAATCCTGAATTCAGAGCATTTATATATCAAATAGTCTTTCTAGCTACACTGCTATCTGATCTGGATCTTGCATAATATTATCTGGATCTTCTATAATATAAGGGGCCTCCCAGGTGGCTCAGTGGTAAAGAATCCATCTGCCAATGCAGGAGATTCAGGAGATCTGACTTTGGTTTCTGGGTCAGAAAGACCCCTTGGATTAGGAAATGGTAACCTACTCCACTGTTCTTGCTGGGAAAATCCAACGGACAGAGGAGAATGGTGGGCTACCATCCATGTGGTCACAAAAGAATTGGAAGTGATTTAGCATGTACACACACACACACATGAAATCCATCATTTAAACAACAGTTAGATCACCCTCATTAGACCACACTCCTAGTACCATTTTTCTATGTGTAAGCAATGATCTAAAATTGTATCTTACACAAATAGAATTGCTTTATTCTATACCTCAATAGTTTTTCTTTAGTTATATATAATATTTATTATAAAACATTATATAACATTATAAACATTATAACTATTATATAACATTATATAATTTGTCTTTTTTACATATATCCGTTTGCCAACAAAGGTCCGTCTAGTCAAGGCTATGGTTTTTCCAGTGGTCATGTATGGATGTGAGAGTTGGACTGTGAAGAAAGTTGAGGGCTGAAGAATTGATGCGTTTGAACCGTGGTGTTGAAGACTCTTGAGAGCCCCTGGACTGCAAGGAGATCCAACCAGTCCATCCTAAAAGAGATCAGTCCTGGGTGTTCTTGGAAGGACTGATGTTGAAGCTGAAACTCCAATACTTTGGCCACCTGATGAGAAAAGCTGACTCATTTGAAAAGACCCTGTTGTTGGAAAAGATTGAGGGCAGGAGGAGAAGGGGACAACACAGGATGAGATTTTTGGATGGCATCACAGACTCAACGGACATGAGTTTGGGTGGACTCTGGGAGTTGGTGATGGACAGGGAGGCCTGGCATACTGCGATTCATGGGGTCGCAAAGAGTTGGACTCGAATGAACGACAGAACTGAACTGAATTGAGTTTTTATTATTACTATCCTTCATCATTCTTTTTAAAGTACAGCTCTTAATTTACAATATTCACTTGGAATTCAGTTTCCCCTTCTACAGTGTTTTTAGTTTCTTCTCATACTTCCATCTGTTTCATCCCCCTAAACCTCGGTGAAACTTATAAAAGAACGGCATTTTTTAAAAGACTAGATCAAGCATAAATGAAGCATTTATATTTGAATTATTTAGTGCTTGAAATCTTTCTTCAAGGAAGATAATAGTAGGTATTGCTCCTTCCAGACAATTAGTAATCTCTATCTAAAAGACAGGTCAGCACCAAGGTGCATACCACCAGTTTACTTATTGTGTTTGGATAGATTACTGACAGGGCACCAAACAGTCTATGCACTCAGACATCGAAGAGGAAATGAGTGCATGCTATACTCTATGTGGAAACATGATTGTTAGTCTCTGTGTTTACGAATATATAATTTAGTATGGAAAACTTGGCTGGAGTAAAATTTTAATAAAATGGTTTGGGAAAGAACATTTTTTTGATACATGATCTAGGTTATTTATAAAGACTGAAATAAAAGCAACTTTGAAGTATTATCAAGTCCCTCATTTTCCTTTTACTCAAATAGGATTGGCATTGCCCAAGGTTAAATTATGCACCTAACCACATCGTGAATTTTGTTTTACTGTGAATTAAATTGCAAGTGCCTCACCTTGCAATATTAGAATTGTTTTCCTTTAAGTCCTAAAGGTTTTTCAATCTTCAGTAGTTCCTTATTAAAATGCAAATACTCTCGGACTGGAAAGCCCTTAACTCAAAAGTATTTAACACTTTAGAAAGCAGAAGGGCATGATGACCTCTAACTGGGAGGAGTAAGTAGCTACTGATGTCATGACTGCAGAAGGGAGGATTGTGCAGGGAAAACCAGGGCAGCCACCTGGAATTGTCAATCTTGTCTCTCTACAGCCTAAATATGTTATATTCTTCATGTGTTTAACCAGTGATATTAAACTATCTTTTCTTTAATATGTGATGATAGTGTTTTTCTCCTCAGGTTTTTGGCAGAGCAAAAGCAAACCATTAAGACTGAACCTCCTGCATATCTGAGCTAGAAGCGGCATGCCTCTTGCCCCAACAGGCTATGGACCAATTGTTATGGTCAGAGTTCACAGTAGAATAGGACCCTATTTCATTTCCAAAGCACTCCCTTCAGTGATACATTGATTTGCTAAAAATATAGAATCAAGAAAGGCTTTTTATGTATATGTACATGTATAGTCTCTACGTCATGGCATTACATTTTTGGCCAACATACCTGTAAACAACTAAATTTATTTTATTATCAAAGTCCAGGGAGTTTATGAATCAAAACTATAGGACAGTTAGTGGCAAATATTTCTTATTAATCATAATATGGCAGCATTGGGCACCATAAAGGGAATTGCTTTGTTACAATATAATACAGAATTTATGAAAATCATGTTTAAAACTAATAATCTGCTTGTTTGTTTATGACTATGATATAGAGCTTGTGTGGATCTCTTTAAATAAACAAATGCATAAACTAACAAATCTTGAATCATACTAGAAAACTGAAATATACCTGTATCTGTTAAGAGGTTTTGTAGAAGAAATAGGAAACCAAACTCAAACTATCAAACATAAATGTATATTTGCAAATTCTCTTAACTTTCAGATGAAGAGACAGAAGTTTTCAGTTTTCAAGTAATGAAGGATTCTACTTATTTTTAATGAAGTAGAAATCCACTTAGAAAAATCCCCTCATATTGTGTTGATTCAAATGGACACAAATGCTCATTGTTGATAATACCATTTTATCCTGGAAAATGCCATGCTGATTGGAATTGGCATGGGTAATCTGAGCTAATCACTGCAGCAAGGAGGAGGAGGTGGGGTTTCTCTCACTGCAGGGTCAAAAAGGAGCTTCTATTTGGGTCATACAAACAGTATGGCTAATGAACACAGTGAAAGGAACAGTGGGAATACAATCAGACTATTACTTATAACTGATCCCAAATATGGCTTAAAGCTCCTCATTATTTTTGATAAAATGCTATTACACAGATAAAAAGCATGAACAAAAGTTCATAAGGAGATTATAATCATGGATACCTGATTCATATTAACATAATGGCACAAAGAACAGAATGGATACGTATTTTCACACATTATATAACCATGCCGTGTGTGTGAGTGTGTGTGTGTGTGTGTGTGTGTGTGTGTGTACAGAGATATGCACAAAAGTAACATGACGACTATGATGTATATTTATGCCTGCTTAAAATCAGAGGCATATATACATATCTGAAGCCTTAGAGTTTAGTTTAAATGCTTTACACTGATATTAAATAGAATGAGGACCCCAAAACTTTTTTTAACTTCTGAAATGTATGTTTTTGTACAATGTTTTTAGCATTTTATATGCTTATACAAAGTGAAATTTTCTGTGAATGCCTCTTTTGAATTATGACAATTTTTATTCTAGAAGTAGTACCAAATTAAAATAGTTTTTAAAACATTTTACTATAGGAACCAATTACAGTTGATTCTTGAACAACATGAGTTTGATCTACCCGGGTCCACTTATACACAGAGTTTCTTCAGTGAATACATTCTGTAGATTCCACGGTTGCTTCAACCTGAGGATTTGGAACCTTGGGTAAGGAAGGCTGACTGTAAAGTTATACTCAACTTATCACTGCACAGGGATTGGTGCCCCAAACCCTGAGCTGTTCAAAGGGCAACTGAATTGAATTATTTAAAGTAGGATTTTAGACATTTGAAAAAATCTTAAAAATATATTCCTAAATCTCTTCCTGTAAGATAAATATACTGTTCCATAACCTGGTTTAGCAAAGTTTTTCAGCAAAAGGCCAAATAGTAAATATTTTCCACTGGGCATACCATATGGTCACTGTTGATATTACAGTGCAAAGTCAGCCACAAGCCAGTATGCAAATGAATAAACGTGTCTATGTGTCAGTAAAACTTTATTTCAAAAAATGGGCAGCAGGCCAGATTCGGCCTGTAGGTGGTAGTTTTGCCTACCCTTGTTACATGAAGTCATTAATTTATTCAAACTGAAAAAATTAATTTAGATGTGTTGCTCATCCATTTTTAACTTATGCATTTTGAGGTGGCTACCTAGTAAAAATAAGTTGATTACATCTAACAGTGATGAAAATATAAGTTACAGACATCAACCTGAGAGAAACATAGATTCATTCTTGTAAATATTTGTAGTCTCACCTAATTCTGTTAAGATAAACTTTTCCCCTTACTTGTCATTGTAAAGACAAATTTTCTCACAAGCTGTATATTTATCTTTACTTAATAAGGAATGTGTTTATTTCTGGTTCATAAATAATCTCACTCTTTATTGACTCTGAATAATTAAATTTATAGCAAAGCCTAATTAATCTGTTGAAACTGGAAATTTTGAATAAAAACTTGTGTGGTGGTGCGATGGTAAAGAATCCGCCTGCCAATTCAGGAGACATAAGAGATATGGGTTTGATTACTGGGTCAGGAAGATCTACTGGAAGAGGAAATAGCAACCTACTTCAGTATTCTTGCCTGAAAAATCCCATGGAAAGAGAAGCCCACTGGGCTCCAGATCATGGGGTTGCAAAGAGTCAGACACAACTGAGCATGTATGCACTCCTTAGATGGGAACATGCACATGGAAACAAAATAACTCTAAGCAAACAGACAAGCACCAGCGAAAACATCCAGTCTGGTTATTAAATGTAGAAACACACTGGAAAAAGAAATGTAGAAACAACTACAATTACAGATGTCTTAAGATTATTATTTTATTTGCAGTAGTTAACTTATGCTATATACTATTCATTAACATAAATCTTTGTTAATCAGGATAATAAAAGGTTAATAAATATTAACACTTCATATTTTGCCTACATTATACTAAGCAGATATTTGGATTTATGCCAGGGAAAGTACTAAATATATTAACACACTGGATCTTTTAACAATCTTAAAAGGTAATTATTACCACCCTCATTTTACAGGTGAGGAAACTGAGGAAAAACAGCTTAAAGAAAACATCTAAAAACTAAAAAGGAAAACAAGTGAACAAACATAGCAAAACAGAAAGCAATTCATAAATAGAATGAACTAGTCTTACCAGAGGGAAGAAGCCTGAGCAGATGGGCAAAATAGGAAGGATAATGAAAGATACAACTACTAGGGATAAAATTAATAAGTTATAAGAGTGTTATATACAGCACAGGGAATACCATAATATAAAAACTTTTTATGGAGAATATTCTACAAAAATATTGAATTACTATAGTCAATATTTCAGGTGAATATTGTATTGTATAACTAACATACTGTAAGGCAACTATAATTTTAAAAAGAAAAGAAAAAAAAATCATTCACAGACATATGGCCACCAAGTATCAATACCAAGATGTACATCCCAGGCAGTCTAAAAGTCTGAAATCAGGCTTTGAAATCTGTGCCTCTTCTTACATTTGTTTTGACTTACTATCTTATACTACCTTGCATATACCATAAATTTTTTTAATAATATGAATGAATCACTGAGCAGATAACTCAAAGATAGGTTGAAGAAGTCATTTCCTAAGTATTTGAGATAGAAGTATTGCTTTTAAACATTTCTGCAAAGTATGTGAAAAAGCTTTTGGATTTATTTTCATTATATTTTCATTTTATTTTTATTAATCACTGAACAATATAATGCAAAACTTTCTTGCAGAGTAGATGAGCATAACTGAGCTATTTTTTTAATCAATCAGGAAAATGCTTCCTTTGTCAGTTAATTTAACCAAACTCTTTGATACATACTAATAATTAACTCCATCTGTGTCTCTTCATGGAACCCCACTGATATGAATAATGGAGGACTTTTTTCATTGTACCCAGAGAACTTGTGTTTGTGCCAAGTGGTTACTCTAGGAATGAGCAAACACATGACCCTGATCGCAATTCCAGAGACAATATCCATGTGGTAAAGTTGGCTAGCTAGATATATACTTTTTTAATCACTAAAAATTTAGAAGCATTATCTATCATAGTTTGAATAATACCATCGTAAAGTCAAAGGGACATAGAAGATATTGATTAGCTCTAAATTGCAATAGATAAGGGAAAGTATAATATAGGAATAGATGAATCAGACAGAAATTTTGGCAGTACATTATGTGAATTCATTAAATTGAAGAACTCTTACAAAAACTATTTCAGGAAAATTATATTCTGGAAATGAATTTTCCCCAACTATCTGTGGACCTTCATTCTTGCAATTATACTCTTGTTTAGAATTAAAAGAAGTTTGGCAATGAGTAAGCTTGAACTTCTGAGCTTTTGTCTTGTTTTTAAAATTCAAACTGGAGCTTCTGGATACTAGATTACTATTGCACAACACATGATGAAGAAAGATGTGAAACTATGAAACAGAACTTTTTTTTCCCCAAAACTAGAAAAGACCACAGAGAAATTGGTCCATAGAAATATTATAAAATTAGAAGTCTCCAGAGCTTGTGAAATTTCATTACTTAAAGCAGAGATTATAGTGTCTGGAACTGAGAATTTCTGCAAATTGAGACACCAATCCTCAGATTCAAATGGTTCATGAAACCCTAAAGTAATATTTAGAAAGAAACAAAGGAGAGGGAAGAAAGTGAAGGAAGGGTGGGAGGAAGGGAAGAAGGCAGGAATGGAGAGCAGGAAGGAGCAAAACAGTTACATCAGAGTAAATGTAGATTGGAGAAGGAAATGGCATCCCACTCCAGTATTCTTGCCTGGGAAATCTCCAGAACAAGGGAAGTCTGGCAGGCTACAGTCCATGGCATTGCAAAGAGTTGGACACAACTGAGTTACTAAGCACAAATTTAGATACATCACAGTAAAATGACAGATGGAAGAGAAAAAGACGGTCATATATCCAGAAGGATATGCCATGTCCTGAAAAAACAGAACAGATAGACTCAGTTATAAAAGCCATAGCATAGAGATATTTTTCCTTTGTCTTAATTTATAAAAGCAAAGGAGCAAGGACACTGGAGGTCAATGCCACTGAAGGAGAAGCCGGCTACTCACAGCTCCCCTGGAAACAAGAGGCACAGCTAGCCATGCAGGGCTAGAAGAGCACTGGGTTTTGTTTAGGAAGCAGAAGCAGGAGCAAGAGGAGAGCTTGTCCAGTAACCTTCCTTGGGTTTTCCTTGGAAAGATAAGGCAAGGTAGGGTGAACAGTTTAAGACTGACTGGTTTAAAGCATTTCAGTGGGCCATGGACCATGGGGTGGTCCCCAGTTGTCTGGTCCTGGAATGATGAAGGCAGAGGAATACCACCTCCTGAGGTGTACGGCTAGATGAAGGAGGAATGCTCTGGATTGGTGGGCTTGCATAGCTACATACTTCCTGCTGGGCCCTTTGCCATCACTTAGAAGTGACTAACCCTGGGAAGTATTATTTCTCTCCAGGCAGAGAGAGCTAAAAACTTTCTTAGTAAATTTTATGATGCTCAAACCTCATAATATATGAAAATAAAAACATGATTGATACAATTTCTGGCTGAATTAAGTGACTGAATCATCAAAGGGAGAACCATTTCTCCCCAAACCACGCCTATGTTTGGGGGAACCCTTGAACAAAGTTGCAAACTCTGGAGTTTTCTACAGATAACCAAACATGTCCCGACTAACGAGGGGGAGGATGCAAATGTGGAGTTGCCCCTTGCTCTCTGTTTATAAGTAGAGGGTGTCAGTGGCTCACTTCAGCTTGCTTGTCTGGTCACTTGTGTGGAATTTGTGTAAGGGAGGGAAAAACGAGAGTAGAAGGATCGATTAGTATAAACCCTGCGGGTCAGGCTTCCTCAACTCAACTTTCCATCAGCCCAGTTAACTGTGAAGACACCTACTAAAATGCCCTGAAGATTTTTTTTTTTTTTTGCAGGTGTCAAACACAGCTATACTGTCAGTGATAATGCAGCAGCAACTTTTTAACATCTATAATTACTCATAAAATTCTTAAAGCATACAAGAGATTTCTTGGACAGAGAAAGATTAATTATTACCACATCATTTTCCCTTTCCCTAAATTTCCCAGGTCTGGGGTGATGTAATGAGAGCCAGATGGACAACCTTGCACATATGTGGGTCATACCACAGGAGAGGAACCCTAAAGAGTATGTAAAGATGTAGCTGCCAACTCCACCTCCACTCCTGAGAGAAAGACAGAGGCCTTTGCCTCCTAATGTAAACAAATTCTTCTCTGAAAAAGAAGGGAACAGAACCCTGGTATATTACCCTGTGAAATGTGAATAAATATCTTCCTACCGAAGAGGAACTTCTCAGAGTTTACAATCCCTAGAACAATATGTCTATGGATCTGAGTATCATCTCTGATTGAAATATGAATACCTCTAGATAAATGTTTTATCAAATGGTCTCTTAATACTCAGTAACATTCGAGGTTGTGCTTTGACACAGGTCCCAGTAAAATGTTTAGAAAATTCTAACTATGCAGAAACAAAATATTTATTTTGACTGCAGTGTCCCTTTGAGAAGTATCCAGATTTTTTTTCAAATATCATTTGACAAAGACCAAAGACCATTTGACCAATGTTCTCATGATTATTTTGTCACAAAATCTTCACATGTTTATAAAAGAAATGGTCATAACCCAGTTTCTGACTTATTTTGGAGCCATTGTCCTTAGACTTGTTGCAAAGCAATGTTATATAACATTCAGTCATCTAATATTCAGGGAGCAGCACAGTGTCAGGCACTGTTCTAGGTATTGGACATGGAGTGGTCAAAAAAATATATCCTACCTCCCCCAAAAAATCCTGCCTTCATGGAGCCTGCAATATGATATGTAACATCTGCTAGTGATTTACTTCTAATAAGAAAGCATTTTGGTTATTGTTTGGTCACTCAGTCGTGTGTCCAACTCTTTGCTACCCCATGGATTGCAGCACGCCAGGCTTCCCTTTGCTTCACCATCTCCTGGAGCTTGCTCTGACTCATGTCCACTGAGTCAGTGATGCCATCCAACCATCTCATCCTAATTTAAGTTTCCTAAAAGATGCAGCACTTTTTGTGTGATTATTTTCTGATATGAACTCATGTTTACCCATTAGAAAACACTACTTATCTCACTTCATATTCTAATATGATTTTGGAATGTTAGATAAACGTGACATTAAGCCTACTTTGCCAGAAAACATGTATATCTTGAATTGTGTGTAGGTTAGAAATGTTTTGAAGGCTGCTGGTCTCATAAGTTGAAACCTGGGATCTGGGCACTTCTTTGTTATTTTCACTTACAATACTTTTTAAAGAAATATTGAATAGATAATTTAATAAATTCTGTCTAATGGGAATAGCTTTATTATGCATCTTTATAATTTTTTTAATAATGTGTCCATTTGAGTCCTATATTTCTGCTTTTACTAATAGTTATGATTTAAAATTTATGATTAAGGATTATATTTCTGTCCATTTTTTCTCTAGTTAGAGAATTGGGAAAATTATAGATTTAAAAGTTTATTCCAATAATTCTGATGTATGTTTTCACTTATTACAGGAATGGTTATTAAAATTATATATCCATATTATTTTCAAAATTGTTTGAATATACTGACTTTTAAAATAAGCAAAAGTTCTTTTTTCCATTAAGTGAGAAACTAAGACAAGTTAGATGCTTTATACATTTTAAATTGCTTTCAATGAATGCAATTACCAAGATTTCTCCAAAGTACTAGGATACAAAACATACTTTTTTTAAGCCAATCATTAATCTGCCTTTTATCACATCTAAAACAGGTTTTATGGAAACAATGGAATATTTTCAAATAATGTCAGCTATTTGTTTGATAGCTCAAATCAATCTTAAAAATACAATGGTTTCTCAACAAGAGTTATCCATTTTAAGCTATTAAAAACAGGCAGATAAATGCTAAGGCTCTTCAGAAATAAAGTACATTTTCCTAGTTCCCTTGTTGTCAAAAATATGTAGCATTCAAAGTATAAAAAGTGCAGGAGGTAAGACGCCTTAGAGTAAACTTCAATTCAGTGATCCCCATTGCTACTTTAAAGAATCTGAAATTATATTAATATATTGAGTGACACATTTTTATTATTTACAGATTTTTAATAGTAAGAAGAAAAGTCATAGTCTAAAGAAGAAATAACCTATCAACAGTGAAATAACCTATCAATAGCCTCTTCTGGCAGAGCTAAAGGGACTTGCTATACAATTAAAGTCTCTAATAGTAATTGATGACCTGGAGGTAACTGCTGGGAACTTTCCTTGTCAGGTTTATTTTCTGTGATCAAATTCATTTAAAAGAGCACACTGTATGCAAAATGTTTTAACTAGACTGGTTATGAAGCTTTTTCCAAAGCTTGTCAAAACCAAATTTAGTGGGCTACCTTTAATGGTAGAACAGGAATTAAAGCAAAATTAACAATGAGAAGAATCTGTCTTTTGATTCAATACAAACTTAGAGGCAATTTACTTTATAGTTTTGAATTTAGCTGAAAACCTGGATATTAAAAATTTTTTTTAATCAAAATTAATACCTATCATAATTGTGTCAGGTTTCTGGACATTTTTGCTTCATGCTCACCTATAATATGATTGAAAAAAAAATAGAAAAATTAGTAGAAAAAAATAGAAAAAAATAAAAAAATAATATAATAACACTTGTAAAAAATGTTAAATATTAAATTGAGCATCAAACTTTCTGATTAAAAATAAGAGAACGAAATATTGTAGAAGAAGTGGCTGCAGGGTGGGGAAAGGTAACTAGAATCTAAAATCATCATCAAAATCTATCTTAGTCAGAAATCCAAAGAATACAAGCAAATGTTGGCAGAGGAGGGTCAGAATGGCCTAGCACAGAAGCAGAAACTTGGAAAGTTAGGTTTTCTCTTTTCAGAGGTCTGGAATCAGTGAGTGTGCTCAATAAGATGGGAAAGGCCACAATATTCTGGTTTGATCATTTTCAACTGAATAAGATGAGTCACAAGTTTGTATCTGAAATTTTCTACATCCAATGTGATAAAGATAATGGCTAACACTCCCATCTGCCTGCCATCTGTTTGAGCCTACTTCTAAAAAATAATTTGAATAATTTTGATAATAATAAAAGTATCCTCCCCAAAGTATGGGGGCATCTCATAGTTCTGACATTCCTCAGAACTATGAAGGTCTATATCATGCCACCAGGCAAGTCAGCTAGATCTGTAGAAGGCTAACTGAGGGAAAGGGTGATCTAGACTGTTACAAAGGACCATTCATGAAACTCACCCCACTAATACTTCCTTTTTATCCTTCCCCAGAAAACCCCCATCTTGAAGACTCCGCATTAACTAACCCACGAACTAATCAAAACTATTGAATCTGAGTAATGGAAGAGGATACTGCAGCAAGCAATGCTGGTGGCTCAGTCAGTCTGGTTTCCTGCAGAAAGCTTTTTGCTCTCCGTGTCCTCTGCCACTTCTGATAGCCCTCTCTGCATCTCATGCATGCTTTCTCATACAAAAGCCAGCACTTGAGGACCCACTTTGCCAGTACTGAGTCTGCAACAAAGAGCTGGAGATATCCTCCGCATCAATGATTAACCAGTAAAGAAAACTGAAATACTTCTTGCATCAGTACAGGACAACTTTAATTCATGTTTTACAATTTAAGGTTTTTCTTTAGCATTGTGCTCTTTTCTTCTGATTTTACATGTGAAAGATTGTTGCAATAATGACCTATAGTGATTTGTTCCTCCCTTTACACACGCCCTTGGATAATCCCTCGGGGCTGCACTCTCTTGTTCCTCATGAGGATTTTACAGATATTACCATGTGAATGAAGCTGCACTAGTTGGCTGGAGACACATGACCAAAGCACAGCATTCAAGAACCAGGACCAAGTGTCAGATATGTGAGTAAGGCCATTTTAATCTAATCTGACCACAGCTAACCTGCCAGCTGATGAAACCCAACAAAACAACCACTCAGCTGAGCCCAGCCCAATTTCCAACTCCTCAAATCATGGATCAATACATGATTTTTTATTTTAAATTAGTAGACTTAGGTATGGTTTTTAAGAGCAAATGTTAACTAATATACTACTACTTGAAAGTTCAGTTCAGTCGCTCAGTCGTGTCCGACTCTTTGCAACCCCGTGAATCACAGCACGCCAGGCCTCCCTGTTCATCACCATCTCTCGGAGTTCACTCAGACTCAAGTCCATCGAGCCTGTGATGCCATCCAGCCATCTCATCCTCTGTCGTCCCCTTCTCCTCCTGCCCTCAATCCCTCCCAGCATCAGAGTCTTTTCCAATGAGTCAACTCTTCGCATGAGGTGGCCAAAGTACTGGAGTTTCAGCTTTAGCATCATTCCTTCCAAAGAAATCCCAGGGTTGATCTCCTTCAGAATGGACTGGTTGGATCTCCTTGCAGTCCAAGGGACTCTCAAGAGTCTTCTCCAACACCACAGTTCAAAAGCATCAATTCTTCGGCGTTCAGCCTTCTTCACAGTCCAACTCTCACATCCATACATGACCACAGGAAAAACCGTAGCCTTGACTAGATGGACCTTAGTCGGCAAAGTAATGTCTCTGCTTTGAAAATGCTATCTGGGTTGGACATAACTTTTCTTATGATTTCTCCTAGAAGTACTTTCTGCATAAATCACTTACACAGCAATCTTTGCTGCAGGTTGTACTTCTGGGAAACATAACCCAACACAGTAATAATTTACTAACTCTATATTTTCTAAAAGGATTTAGTATTAAACTTACACATTTCATTACAAAATGATCACATTTTCCAAGTCTTCTGAATTTGAAAAGGAAACTTAGAACATGGTATGGGGCAGGGGGGAGGGGAAATCTTCCAGACCTAGATTCTTCTTTCTCTTTTGTCTACTGTGTGATAATCTAACTTCCTTCTACCAACTTTATCTATGAGTGGAGTACAAATTAGCGATTAGATACTATGTACAGACTTTCCAATATATTAATAATTCTAGAAATTTAAAATACTTTCTAATTGTAGGATAGACAGTCTTTCTATTGCATCCCAAGTGCTGTACTTTACAAAAGAAAAAACAATCAAGTAAACAGAAGTGAGATAGTTGCTGTCACTTACATGACAGACAATAGCCAAATGCATGTTCCTGCCATAAGGCTTCAGTCATTTTACTGAGTTAAACACCACTGGGGAATCACTTGCATTATCACAGGAGTCCATAAATATTTTTGAAAAAAAAATATTATATTAGCATTTTTAATATAATCTCATTTGTGGGTTAGGAGAAGATAGTAAAGCTTTCTATAATGAAGCACTATATCAAAAGGTAACTGATATCTAAATTCTCATTC
>SJYT01001453.1:0-13686 GCA_006410635.1 Cephalophus harveyi | reverse complement strand
GGGGGGGGATAAACATTTAGCTTAATTTTATTATATCATTTTAAGTTTCAGGAATGCATAATGTAGTTGATTATGAGCAAAGGAATAAAATATAAAAGTAAGCTCTCATCTCCCCTCTCTTTCATGAAACATGCCCTGTCATTTTCTAAGCGGATGGTTCTTTATCATCCTGAAGCTGCTACTAAAGATAGAATCACAGAGAGTATTTTAGGAGAAGTGCTGAAGACTGTGGAATCAACTTTTCCACCTGATACTGCTGTCTCTTATACACATCTAGATGTGTATAAGAGACAGACATTTGGCTCATATAAACATAGCATACGTCCATGTCTATATTAAAAAAAAAAAAAAACTCAATGAAAGTTAGAGTTCTTCTTAATCATCAAATTCAAATACTCTTCTGTAATTACTTTTAAAAAAAAATCACAAAAAATTTTTATCAGATCCAAAGAGTTCTAAAGACATTACTTCCCAGAGGTTGTCAAAAAGAAAGACAAAAACTGATGTCGGAAAAAAATCCAATAATCTATCATCAAGAAGATGCCAGAAGAGAAAAGCTAACTACATATATTGTCACATTTCCAAACCCTCCCTTAAACAAGATGAGATAATATTTTACATGATACCACATAAACAGGAAATGGGAGGAGTGGTGATCAATTTTAAAGTATGCTGTTGTTATTAATATTACAGTTAATAATCAGTTTAAATGAAGTTCTGCTTTTTCTATAAAAACTTCTGATAAGAAAATACCTTTAAACATCTCTATTTTTATCTCCTCATTCATTCGCATTTAGGTAAGGCATATAATTTGAAAAATCCAACTCACATCTTCCTTATAGTTTCCAACATTTCATGTTTGAGCATCTAATTTTTATGATCTTCTATTAATTACAATTTATACAAAATAGATGTTGCAAAAAAAGAATAAAGTCCTTAGATTACTCACCACATAAAATACATCTGCTGAAAAATTAAGACTAGTGGGTAATTGTGCAAACTCCATCATTTCCCAAATTTTATGATAGTGAATCATTTTAAAATTTAGAAATAATCCACACAGTAGTAAAAGAAACATTTTATATTATGGATATAACACTTCTTTAGTTTTGGCCTATAGAGTACAATACTTATATTAATCTCAATTTTCAATACTTAATCTCAATTTATCATGTTTTAATAGATGCTAGTTATCTATCACTACATAAAAATCTGTCCCAAATTTAGTGGCTTAAAACAGCAATGATGGGAGTTCCCTGATAATCCAATGGCTAAAACTCTGTGAAGACTAATGTAGGAGGTCCAGGTTCAGTTCCTGGTCGGGGAACTAGATGTCACAACTTAAAAAAAAAAAAAAAAAGATGTCAAGTGCTGCAACTAAGAACCAGTGCAGCCGAATAAATAAATATCTTTTAAATAAAATAAAACAGCAATGATATTTCTCAAATTCTGTGGATTTACTGGTTGGTCCTGCTTGTCACATTGGGGTTAATGAATGCAGCTGTCCTCAGTTGGTACTTAGGCAATGGGAGAAGTTTAACAATGCTCCCACTCATAAGCCTGAAGCCTTTGTGCTTGGTCTCTGCCAGGGTGCCTCAACTTCCCTCAGTGTAGGGAAGTCCCTCAACACTGGACTGGGTCAGTCCAGTGTTCTTGCCTGGAGAATCCCAGGGACGGAGGAGCCTGGTAGGGTTGTCCAACCCAGTCCAGTGTTCTTGCCTGGAGAATCCCAGGGACGGGGGAGCCTGGTAGGCTGCTGTCTCTGGGGTCGCACAGAGTCGGACACGACTGAAGCGACTTAGCAGTAGCAGCAGCAGCTAACAAACAAAAGCTTTTGGTGACAGAAAGGCAAGGTTAACAGAAACCAATGCACTGGAGAGACCTGTTAACCAAATGATTGGGAAAACTATAGCCCATGATAATTTGGAAGGCAGAGCACATGTCTACCAGCTCAAGAGGGGAAAGTTTAAGAAAAATCATAATTATAATGCATGCTGATTATGACTAGCTGACTTTAGTGATTATCATCAAAAAGAAATGAACCCAGGAAGAGGACTGGTTGGTTTGCAAACAAAAAACGAAATTAAATAGAATTGGGAGAGGTGGGGCTCTGAAGAATTTGAAAAGCTGACAGTTTTTATACCCTAAAAACATGAAATAAAAGTTTAAAGAGCCTTTGAGCAACAGAGTTTATTAAAAATAAGTGTTGCAGCAAAGATCAGATGGAGAGTGGCCTCTCCACCTAAGCTGGAAGATAGCACAGTAGGCTTCATTAAGTTAAAAGAGATTTCAAGAGGTAAGAAAGCAAAGACATAAATCAGGCTTGAGAATTATGTGTAGAAGACACTTTGGGTATAGTTACTGGTACAGAGTGAACTGGAAGTTTAAAAAGATTAGAACTGCACTACCTTTCAAAGGAACTTATTTCTAAAGATACTATATATGCTTAAAACAAAGTTTTTTTTTTTTTTTTTATTGGGTATTCATACCTATTATAGGTTTAATTGTCCTCCTAACATTCAATATGTTCTAACCTCTGGTACCTCAAAATGTGGGCATATTAAGAAATAAGGTTCTTTAAGATCACTGCAGAGGTTAAGTAATTAAGATGGAAGTTATATTCCAATATTCCAATAAGACTGGTGTCCTAAGGAAAATGTGGACACATAGACACGCAGGGAGAATGCCACAACAGGAAGAAGGCAGATTATCTACAGCCAAGGACACCAAAGATTGCCAATAAATTACAAACAGCTAGAGAAGAGGCATGAAACAGATTCTCCCTAATCATTCTCAGAAGGAATCAACTCTGCTTATACCTTTATCTCAGACCTCTGGCCTCCACATCAGTGAGACAGAAAATTACTGTTATTTAAGCCAACCAGTTTGTGTGGTATTTTGTTACAGCAGCCCTAGCAAACTAATATAATCCCTTAAAAATACATGGATGCACATATGCACAAAGACACACACACATACAACAAAGCATACAAAAATCAACAAGCTTTCGGTTCACCTTAAACCCAAATATCATCAAGGATTTCCACTTAGTTCCATGTGCAGAGAACATTCATGACCATGACCCCAAAAAATGACCAAATTGTTCTAAATGAATAGCTATTGTATGCCCCATCCTTACTTTCACAGGAAGCAAACTTCTATTACTGTTGATTTCTATCACTGCTTGGTCTTCTTTCACTGTGGAGCAGATAACTTGACCTTTCAGTTCACAGGTTGCCAAGGGATTGTATTAGGACCTGACATCCACCATTAGTGAATCTTGGATATTTTTTGCTGGATTAGTTGGGGCTTTTCTTCTCTCTCCTGAGGAGGTGTTCTATGTGTGGACATATGTTAAATCCATTTTGGTGTACAGAAGAGTGAGTTTTGCAGTCACTGATTCTGTTCTCCAATATTCTTATTTCCTTATTCTTACAAGGCACCTATAGATTATCTTCAGCTTTACTTATAATAAGCTGTGTAATAAAATGTTATCAGAGGTGATGTGTGCCACTTTCAGACCTGGCTCATGCAAACCTCCCTTGCATGGCTCAGCATGTCTTTCTCCACTTACACACTGAATGGAGAGAATTCTGAGGGCCAATGTGAACAATCTCCCCCCATGAGCCTGAAAATGTTCAGTATCAGTACTAAAATTTTGTGACCCAGGAAATTTTGTGCTTCAGTCCTAGGGAAACTGGAGCATTTAATCGTCCTGCAGAGGATACTGATTAAAGATCTCTCAAAGCAAAAGAGGAAAGAAAGGCCACTTTAATTATGTGTCAGGACCAGAGAATATATCAGTAGCTTAGACCCTGTGAGTCAGTTAGGAACCTTCAGCCTCCTTTGTCCTCTCTTTCCTATTCCCTGGCCTTTCCCAGAAAAGATCAGAAACTTTGTTAAACAAGCTTAGGTAGGAAAAGGAAAAGCACCAAAATAACAAGAAAAGGGATCCAAGCAAGCCTTTCCCTCATCAGCAGTTCCAGGCAAAGTCAGGCCTTATCAACTACTGAAGAGGAACATTTAGTACCTGAGAATGACTAGGAATTGACCTACATTTTTTCTATGGAAGTACAAGCCCACTAAGCAGGCTTGAAGAGGGAAGGCAAAAATATTCAATTAGTTAATAACATTCCACAAGCTTTTTTTTCCCTAAGAAATTATTTTGAAAAATATATAAATATAATTTCATAGAAACTAGAGAGTCCTGTTCTCTGTCAAATAAATTTTTAAATAACGGTGTGAATATTTGTAACAGAAACAAGCAGAAATTAACAAATTTTCCCAGTTTCACTAATAATGTGGGCTATGACAAACTATATAAGGACTCAATATATAAGTGTACAAAGCATTTTCTAAAATATTCCTCACTATTCCCTTTGGAAAAGACGAATATGTGAATGAACTGAATTATAATGTAGATATAATAATTCATAATCAGTTTTATAACCATATATAAAGAGTACTTTAGATATTGAGGGCTTCCCTGCTGGCTCAGACAGTGAAGAATCTACCTGCAATGCAGGAGACCTAATTTCAATCCTTGGGTCAGGAAGATCCCCTGGAGAAGAGAATGGCTACCCACTCCAGCATCTTGCCTGGAGAATTCCATGGACAGAGGAACCTGGTGGGCTACAGTTCGTGGGATCACAAAGAGTCAGCCACGAATGAGCTATTAACATGTTCACACTTCACTGAAGTGTACTGAGCAATGAATAAATGGCAACCATGAGAGAAAATATTAGCAGAATAACAAAACACCTTTGTAGATGCACTTTTCAATATTTCTGCTTGTTAGTTGAGTGAACATATACATGGCAGGACCATAAAATGGGGATGATAGAACAATTCTGAATAATATAACTAGTATGTTAGAGCTACATGTCTCCCATCAAGCAGGAACAATCTTCCAAAAAGTATATAATTTATTTGGAAGAAAAGTAAAGTTATACATTTGGGTTTAAATATATTAGTTCATGAGCATGACAGAATAGTTTTAGTGAGCCATAGTAAAAGTAAAAATTACTTTGTGCTATGTGGGATGCTCTTTATTAAACATTTTACATAGTATCATTTTCAGTCCTCTTAACAATGCTATCCAAGAGATACTATTGTTTACCTTCCTTCTTTTAATGTTAAGACACTGTGGCTTAGATTTGAAAAAATAATAGTAATAATAATAAAAAGTACTAGCTCCAAATTACAATATTTGGGAAGCAATATTTTGGTGATTTAGTAGCTTAAGAGTTCAATTCATCAGTTTTACCTGTTTCTCCAATACAATATTAGCACAAATGGTAGGCTGCTTCTTGCAAGGGAAGCACAAGGCTCATACATAATTGCAAGTGTTCTTCCTGCCAAGCTACAGCCTCTCCTCACTGATTACAAAGCCAGAGAAACAAGCTCTACTTGCTTCCATAAGTGTATTGAGTCCAACATTAGAAAAATCCTGTTTTTCACTCGTGGCTTCACTACCAAGAGAGCAACTATACAACTGCAGATAGTTTCTACCTAAAAGGATGCTGATCACATGGTTTTAGGTTAAATATGAAAAGAGAGCATGGAGAAAAAAAACAAGAAATGGAAATTGGAGAGTGGCATTTCAGTGGGGTGTATATGTATGTTTGGTTATCCTAAGGCCCATTTTTTCTTCTGAAATTGTAAGCTCAAAGGGCATTCTAAGCTCTTTCTCTCTTAAGTTTTTCTTTCATTTTATATTGAGCATTACATAGTTCATGATTAGAGACTATGGGGGGGGGATAAACATTTAGCTTAATTTTATTATATCATTTTAAGTTTCAGGAATGCATAATGTAGTTGATTATGAGCAAAGGAATAAAATATAAAAGTAAGCTCTCATCTCCCCTCTCTTTCATGAAACATGCCCTGTCATTTTCTAAGCGGATGGTTCTTTATCATCCTGAAGCTGCTACTAAAGATAGAATCACAGAGAGTATTTTAGGAGAAGTGCTGAAGACTGTGGAATCAACTTTTCCACCTGATACTGTCTTCCAGCTCAGGAAAGCCAGGAAGGACCATGGCTTTGCCACCAGTAGAGTGAGCTGATTTTTTTGTTTGTTTGTTTGTTTGACAGCTCTACTTGCTATTAATATATGTTTACATACAGGACCAAAATCAGCCTTATTCTATATCCACTCTTTTCCTTAGCTAAAGCAAATCTCTCCTGCACGTTTACCCTTTAAGTGCTTGAAGATAACTATGTAGCTCACACTTACCTTTTCTTCAACAAAACTATTCCTAATTTGATGTCATTTCTATGCTTAAACCCAGTTCCTTTATCAATGTCTCCCAAAAAATGTGAAACACATAATTCAATCTAATGGAGATCTCCCTAAAAGTCTGACCAGAGGAGTAGAGTATCTTAGATTTTAGTCTTTCAATATTCAATTCAGTTCAGTTGCTCAGTTGTGTCTGACTCTTTGCAACCCTATGGACTGCAGCATGCCAGGCCTCCCTGTCCATCACCAACTCCCAGAGTTTACTCAAACTCATGTCCATTGAGTCAGCGATGCCATCCAACAATCTCATCCTCTGTCATCCCCTTCTCCTTCCACCTTCAATCTTTCCCAGCATCAGGGTCTTTCTAAATGAGTCAGTTCTTTGCATGAGGTGGCCAAAGCATTGGAGCTTCAGCTTCAGTATCAGTCCTTTCAGTGATTTCAGGACTGATTTCCCTTAGGATGAACTGGTTGGATCTCCTTGCTGTCCAAGGGACTCTCAAGAGTCTTCTCCAACACCACAGTTCAAAAGGATCAGCTCTTCAGTGCTCAGCTTTCTTTATAGTCCAACTCTCACATCCATACATGACTACTGAAAAACAATAGCTTTCAATATTAGAGGTTCCTTTTGTGATCTGACATGTAACATTCCTAAAGCTTAGCATCTACACAACCAACTTTACTTGACTTGGAAAAGTTAACTCTAGATAAATTTTCTTAAAATGCATTAAGCCAGTTTTACCCTGTAACTTTAAATTCTACAGATTTACTAAGAGAGTGATATTACTATTTCCAGATCTTTGTCATTGCTACATCATTTGATGCAGAAACATCCAAAAGAAAAGCTCATCTGACACCAGATCAAAGTCAGAGATTATTTTCTGGGAAAGAATATATAATATAAGCAATTTCTCACTGAGAAAATTACATACCATGTAAAAAATGCTAGAATCTTTTTTAAAATATCATATAATCTAATGCAGAGAATGAAGCACACAACTTACATAGTACTCTAGAAATCATTGTAAAAGTACAGTATGTTAATTATAAAATCTAAGTGCTACAAAAAGCTGAAAAATTATACTTATAAGACACTATTAGTTCAGTTCAGTTGCTCAGTCATATCCAACTGTTTCCGAGTCCATGGACTGCAGCACACCAGGCCTTCCTGTCCATCGCCAACTCCCGGAGTTTACTCAAACTCATATCCATTGAGTCGGTAATACCGACCATCCAACCATCTCATCCTCTGTTGTCCCCTTCTCCTCCCATCTTCAATCTTTCCCAGCATCAGGGTCTCTCCAAATGAGTCAGTTCTTCACATGACATGACCAAAGTATTGGAGTTTCACCTTCATCATCAGTCTTTTCAATGACTATTCAGGACTGATCTCCTTTAGGATGAACTGGTTGGATCTCCTTGCAGTCCAAGGGACTCTCAAGAGTCTTCTCCAACACCACAGTTCAAAAGCATCAATTCTTCAGTGCTCAGCTCTCTTTATAGTCCAACTCTCATGTCCTCACATGACTACTGGAAAAACAATAGCCTTGACTAGCTGGAACTTGGTTGACAAAGTAATGCCTCTGCTTTTTAATATGCTGTCTAGGTTGGTCATAACTTTTCTTCTAAGGAATAAGCAACTTTTAATTTCATGGCTGCAGTCACCATCTGCAGTGATTTTGGAGCCCCCCAAAATAAGACACTATATTCCAAGTCTTAACAGAAAAGTATTTAATAGGATTTCTCTTTTTAAACAGTAATTGTTTCCATCTTCAGTTCTTTTCAGAGTGAAAAATTTAAGCTAAACAAGAAAATATGGTGGAAAAGACATGACACCAGAGCAGAGAGTTTGGCTGTCATTTGTTCCACTGTCCTGAAATTAGGTGAGGAATTTAAACTTCCTAAGAATAAGTGGTCTCTTTCTTGAATATGAGAATCAACTGTGCTCAGTTCTAATCTCTTCTAGACTAAACTTTTTATTGATCTATTACATTATTTTAGATTAAGAATCTGTCTCAGACTCTGTTGTGTTTTCAAAGTTACTATTTCATATAGCTAATTTTTTTGATGAAAATTTTCATAAAATTTTCATTAAAAAAGTCATAAAATTCACATTGAATGATTTTTAATTGAAGCATAATTGATTTGTAATATTGTATTAGTTTCAGATGTATAATATAGTGTGACTAAATGTATTTATAGATTATAGTTTATTTAATGCTATTATAAACTATTAACTATATTCCATGTGCCATACAATTTATTCTTGTAGCTTCTTTATTTTATACATAGTAGTTTGTATATCTGAATCTTCTATCTCTTTGCCCCTCTCCTCTTCCCTCTCCTGCTGCTGCTGCTGAGTCGCTTCAGTCGTGTCCGACTCTGTGCAATCCCAGACTCACCAACTCGCCTGATCCTGGGATTCTCCAGGAAAGAACACTGGAGTGGGTTGCTACTTGTTTGTTCTCTATATCTGTGAACGTGATTCTGTTTTGTTATATTTTTTTGTTGGTTTATTTTTTAGATTCCCCATATAAGTGATATCATATAGAACTTGTCTTTCTGTATTTGACCTAATTCACTAAGCATAGTACCCTCTGGGTCCATCCATATTGTTGCAAATGGCAAAACTTTTTTTTTAATCCCTGAATAATATTTCATATATATTTATATGCCACACATCCTTTATTCATTCATCAGTTGATGGACACTTGAATGGCTTCCATAACTTGGCTATTCCAAATAATGCTTCTTTGAACATTTGAATGCATGTATCTTTATGAATTTAGTGTTTTTGTTATCTTCATATATATACCCAGGAATGGAAATGCTGGATCATAGTAAGTGCTAAGTGCTAAGTCGCTTCAGTCATGTCTGACTCTTTGCAAATTTTGGTTACCCCTGGGATATTTTAGGCTTCTGGGGTACTTCTAACACTCTAAAAGAAGTATTCATTCTATAGAACTTACTTTTTGTAATAAACATCCTGTTTAATGGTTTCATATTAGATAATATTTCTCTGCTTTGAGGCATATCACTGTAGGGATATGAATTACTTCCTCATGCATTGACAGATGTTTTCAACATCATGCAACATGTTAATAACTGATAAATACAAAATATACTTCTGTTTAAATTTTTAAGTGAAATGACTTTAAATATCAGAAGTGGGGCTTCTTAAGACAAGCATAATAAATTCTCCACTAGTGAAATACTAAGCCTACCATTCAGTACAAGAACAGTACCATGACAGGACTGAATCATACATCTGAACAAGGCCCAGAGAGTGAACCAAGCTATCAGAGTGATCTTGCCACCTCCCATACCTCAAGACTTCCAGTTACATGACAAATACATATTAAATATCTAGTGTCTCAGACTTCTGGTTGAAGACATAATAGCTGATAAGCTGAGGATACAGCTGGTTGTAATTCAGCAACTGTTATTGCCCGATGCAATGAGGCCAAATACACACCAAAATATTGGAGTCAGGAGCAGAGAAAAGTTTATTGCAAAGAGATGGGTGACTCATGCTGTAAAAACTCTGAACACTCCAAAAGCTTTCAGCAAAGCCCTTTTATAGGGAAGATTAAGGAGGGGTATGGTTAGCTGTTGCAAACTTCTTGGTGTTAGATCCTTTCTTCTTGAGATTGGTTATGATGTTCCTGTAAACCTCCATCAAAACAAATGTATTCTCTGTTTTGATAAGGAAGGGCAAGGTTCAAATTCCACCCTCTAGGGTCCAGGCCCCAGATAAGAGGAGGGGTCCCTATGTAGGCTGGGCACCCTGTCTGGGAACATTCATCCAGAGGATTCAATCTGGGTCCTCCTGCTAGTGTCCAGGCCCAGCTGGGCATCCTCAGGGCCATGTCCCCAGACCCTGCCCAATCATCATCACTGAGGGAGCAAGGCACCCAGGACCCATCCAGCCCTCAGGCTTTTCATTTAAACAGGAGAGAATCATTTGCATAGCAAATTCCAATCAAATTAAATAGCAAATATCAATAAGGTTAATTCCCAGCTCGCAACAACTGCCCTCCTTTGAGAACAGCCCCAACCACAGAGGCAGATCTGAAATAATGATGTGCAATTCCCTTGCAACTTAAACCAGACTTCTGGCCATGTCCTAGGGGTGGACAGCTGATCTAAGCTGCACCAATTTTTGAAATGTGAATGGGGAGAGAGAAGTTGGTTGAAGCTGTGACCTTAATGGCAGTGTCCATATACTCCAGCTGCTGAGGCCTACCAGGATTGAGACCCATGGAGACGACCACTTCCATTTGGTTGTGGAGGTAGGGATGGGAGAGAGGCTCACTGCTGATTCAAAGCCTGGGCCCAAACAGTAAGAGGCCATGGTGAGGGCTATGCCCACTGCAGGACACCATTCTCAGACTGTCCCTGGGCTCCCCAGCTCACCAGTCAGCCCCAAGGCTGGAGGGTGTGCAGGGTTCTGGGAGAAGGCCACAACTTGCCTCTCACCATGCTCTCTACCACGATGACCACAACCAGGCTGACTGTTGGCAGAATTGGACCTCTAACGACTGTGCTAAGGGTCCTGAGCTAAGGGCTGACACCTGCACCACCCCTAGTACACAAGGAAGTAGGTATCAATACAGCAGTGATGTGTAAATAGCAAATCATTTAAAAGTTAATAAAATAAGAAACAAGTAAAAAAAATTCTAAAAAAAAATATGATGTATTTATCAAGTAATATTAAGTAATTTCACCTTGATATCTTCATTAGAATCAGTTCAGTTCAGTTCAGTTCAGTCACTCAGTCATGTCTAACTCTTTGTGACCCCATGAACTGCAGCACGCCAGGCCTCCCTGTCCATCACCAACTCCTGGAGTTCACCCAAACTCATGCCCATTGAGTTGGAATAGTTGGTTTTTTTTTAAGACAGTGGTCAGATCATCTCACCTTCAGTTTCATAAAAATGTGCAAAGAGTTGTATCTTTAAACATAGCTTAGTGTAGGTGAGTAAAATTTGCCACTCTAACGTATCTCTTTAGCATGAGGATTAGTTTAGGATCATTATCTTTTTAAGAGTGAAAACTCAGGAAGTCTTTCTTTTTTCCTCACCCTTAGCTGCCTAATTTTGGAGAAGGCAATGGCAAGCTACTCCAGTACTCTTGCCTAGAAAATCTCACGGATGGAGGAGCTTGATAGACTGCTGTCCATGGGGTCGCTACTAGTCAGACACGACTGAGTGACTTCACTTTTACTTTTCACTTTCACTCATTGGAGAAGAAAATGGCAACCCACTCCAGTGTTCTTGCCTGGAGAATCCCAGGGACGGCAGAGCCTGGTGGGCTGCCATCTATGGGGTGGCACGGAGTCGGACACAACTGAAGCGACTTAGCAGCAGCAGCAGCTGCTGCCTAATTTAGATAAAAGGCCTATTCCTGGAACACAGCTATTGCCAGAAATATCTAACTCAAAGAATATGAGTTAGGTGTGGTGTGGAAAACTGGACAGAGCCTACAGATCAGAGTCCACGCTATATCCATCCTCTCTGCAAGTTCAAGTAAACATTTATTTACCAAATATGTGTTTTTCTTACTCCCTGTGAATTGCCATCTTCTCTTCTGAATTCCGAAACTACTATTCCCAACACCCTCTTTTGTGTTTAACTAAAAATGTTACCTAAGGTGTGGTGTGTTCAGCCATTTTGGTGAGTTATTCAGTTTTCCTGGGTCTCTCCCATGTACATGTTATTAAACTTTTTGATTTTCTTCTGTTAATCTGTCTCATGTCAGTTTAATTCTTAGATCAGTTAGAGAACTTGGAAGTGTAAAGAAAAATTTCTTCTTCCCTGACATTAGTCAAGTTCATTTGACAGTGTCTAAGCTAAATAAAGATTTAGTTGAGAATGAATTATCTAATCCATTAGAGATGCCAAGATAAATGACAGTTATGATTCAGTTTTAAAATCTAGACACAATTCTTGAAAATGTTCAGGAATGTTTAATGAATGTTTTATTCATCCATTCATTTATTCATTCTTCAGCAATTTATCATTCATGCAGTTATTTCTTAAGTATTCATGGAGGATCTACATATGTAAAACTCAGAGTATGGAACTATGCTGGAAAACTTGAAAAAGGCTTTGTTTTTTTAAAGATCATCATCTAGAGAATGAAAGGTGTCACAAGATTAATCAATATGTAATTAATTATTTTAATTGTGGGAAGCACCAAGATAATTAAGGTTGTAAGGAAATGGATGATCAGAGTATCTGATCTAATCTGGGTGAGTGGGGAAGTCGTCCATGAGCAATGGCCTACCAAAAGAGATGGCTAACAGTGGGAACAGCCTGCCTACAGAGAAGCATTTATCACAACATTATTCAGAATTGTCAGTTCATGGTGATAATAAAAAGCAGACAACACTTTTAGTTGGCTTTATTATTGTTTTAAACTTCCACATTTTCCACAAATAACAGGCGTCTGTTGTTGCCTGCAGCATAGACAGGCTACTATCATTGTCTTGCCTTGATAAAAACTGTCCCTGAGGCAGTGACTTATACATAAAATAAAGTTTTCACAGAAATGTTAACCATGTGAAGTTAGTTAAAAACCAGAATTCACATTACTCATCTATTCACACCAAAGGGGACTCAGTTGAAGAGCTACAAACAAATCTTAAATGTGGATATTGAGACTATTTAATTTCTCATACTCTGTTTTCCCCTAACAGTCTGCTTTTAGTCCCATCTCTCCATCTCATCCTTTTTCAGACTTAGTTCACTCAACAATACAACGACGATGGACATTACGAGGACAGACGCATACGCATATGCATATACCTGTTCTAACTTGGGGGCAAAATACAGACACACACACACATAAACAACCTTTTGAAGAACTATTCTCAGATATTAGAGAGATTTCAATTCATTCTGATTTAGAAACTTCTTATATAAATGTTGGTTTGTGTGATTGGTCTAGTTTGTGAAAAACATTAAAACTATAGAGATGAATGGATTACTAACGATTTCATTTTTATTAAAATTTAGAATAAGGATCTATTCTGCAGAAGAGTTCTTATATTTTAGATATCTTGCTTTGTCATCTTTTACTTTGATTACATTTTCTGTATAACATATATTGCTCTTAAGTTAGTGCTAATTTTCTAAAATTTGAATAGAAAATTTTAGTTCAAAACACCATTTATCTTTTGTTTTGTTAATACAAATTTTACATCTGCATCACTTCTACATTTTAAGCTGTGCCCAATTATAGTTTTTAAACATTCCCAAGTTGACAATTAAAAACTATGTAATGGTCAAATGTGCTTTTAGTTAGAAACACGAATATTGATGCCCAAAGTAGGACTAATATTTTACACATGTAAAATAAAAGACTGTATTCTTAAGGGTTTATGCTAATACATATTAATACAAACACTTTTAAAAGTTTAAATATACATGCTGTCTCTTATACA